>LPNX010743405.1:0-32945 GCA_001517045.1 Pseudotsuga menziesii | reverse complement strand
TTTATTGTCTTTTGATGTATCATTGACCATCCCTAAAAACATTAGAAAGATGATATACACGGCCTTTTCCCCGATAACCGTGTACATACGCGGATATTCCCTCTGTAGTTGCGTACATCGGAATGTGTGCATAATCCAAAACTGTTGGACCGTTCCTTGCCTTGAATCCGACTCATATGACTCCTGGCCTTCCATATGCCTTGGGATCGCACGGATTCGACCTTTCAGTATCACTTTGGAAAGCTATATAAGGAACCATTGAGACATTGAAAACAATGGGAGAGAATTGAGAGTACCGAAACTATAGTCCATTGTTGCCAGAACTATACTTGATTCTACATCCCTTTGTCCCTTTGGAGCACTATTGTGTTCTTCCCAAGCTTGCCTTTGTTAGTGAGCTTGCTATCGGAGTGATGGAGGATTGAGGTGGTGGAGGCCCAAGTGGGGGATTCAGTTTCTCCAGTTCACAGACGTGCCATCAGAGGTTGTCACTTGTAATCTCTGATTCATATTAATAGAAATATATTTTCCTGTCCAGTAATGTGTATTTGAATGAATGTTGCATCCATTGGAATATGTCAAATGATTATACATTCTTGATTATATATGCTAGACTAGATATAACACCATGAAATATAGTATGCTTGTATTGTTTACTTGTTGTTGAGGACGTGCTATAACAATTCAAGCTGAAGATTGGAAATCTCAACGGGGATCTACTTCAACCATCTGGAATAAGGTACGAGGTTCGATCCTTTAGTGTTAGATGCTTTTAGTTCTATTGCATATTGGGAAAGATTGATTTCTGGAGTCTAGCTGTCTGTTGTGGTACCCCAAGCCATAGGAATTTCTCTCCGTAACAGATTCAAAAAGCAAGAAAAAAATATAAAGAGCCACCTGAGCAAAATAGAGACAAGAACAAGTCTCAAGAGGAGCGGTAAGGTTCCAAGAAGAACTTCCAGAAGAAGAAGAACAAAGGAGAAATGAGGAAGTGCACATACTGTAGTAAGGGCTATCATCTTGAGATCTCTTGTATGAAGAAGCAAATTGACATGTTGACCCAACTCCTAGAGAATAATAACATCTCCCTTCCTTATTTCTCAAAGAAGAGGGAAGGAGGATCAAATTCAGAGGACAGAGAGAGAGTACATGCCTTGGTTGCTGGCACATGAAGCTCACCTAGCTTCATCATAGACTTTGGAGCTTCTAGACATATGGTTTCAACAAAAGAGGCATTCTCCTCTCTTGACATGTCAAAAGGTCCACCAATAGTTTTGGGAGATGACTCTATCACTGACAGTTTGGGGGAAGGAAGGATTGATCTTGACCATGGTAAGTTCAATAATGTGTTGTATGTTCCAGTTCTTGCCTCTAATCTCTTGTCAGTGTATCAGATGACTCACACTAGGTCTCCAAAGAAGGTCATCTTCTCCACTGATGATGTTGAAATCACTGATATTTTGAATGGTAAAGTCATACCAAAAGGTGTCATTGATCACACTTCGAAGGTATAAATGTTTTCCCATTTTCTACCCTACTCAAATCCCTCTGCTCTTCTGATTCATGCTAATGAGGAAAGCAAGATTTGGCATGAAATATTTGGTCATCTTAACTACAAGCATCTTTCTAATTTGAGTGAAAAATATATGGTCATAGGGTTACCAAATATCAAGTATTCCAAGGGAGTCTATCAAGGTTGTATCCTAGGAAAACACCCAGAGCACAAATTTGAGAGAGCTAGTCATGAGAGAACCTATGCACCTATTGAGTTGATCCACAGTGACATTGCTGGTCCATTTCCTCATATGTCCATGAGTCAAGACAAATATGCACTGACCTTCATAGATGAATTTTCCATGTATTGTTGGGTTTACTTCCTAAATCATAAGTGTGAAGTTTTTGACCTCTTCAAAGTCTTTAAATCCTTGGTTGAAAACCAGTCTGGGAGGAAACTCAAGATTGAGATTTCCCTTTGTATGAAAGATCCTTTATTTGTTGAGAAGTGGCACTATCTGATGGTTGAATAAGATCCACAGAAATATGAAGATGCAGCAAATGATCCAAGAATCAAAACATCTATGAAAGAATAATTCAGCTCGCTCCAGAAGAACACCACTTGGGAACTGGTTGATCTTCCCCCAGGGAGGAAGCTAGTTCAATGTATGTGGGTTTTCAAGACTAAGTTTCCTGCTGATGGTTCACCTTTGAAATATAAGTCAATATTGGTAGCCAAGGGATACTCATAAGTACATGGTATTGAATACAATGAAACCTTTTCACCAGTGGTAAAGAAATCATTGTATGGGCTGAAGCAAGCCCCCAGGGCTTGGTATGCCAAGACTAATGGTTTTCTGCTGTCATTGAGTTTTGTTCAATGTAAGTCTGATATTAATGTCTATTTGAAGCTGATTCATGGTTCTTTGATGATTATTTTCTTGTATGTGGATGACCTTCTAATTACAGGAAGTTCAAAGAAAGATATTGCCTCCTTGAAGGATGCAATGAACCATGCATTTTCTATGATAGATTCGGGATTGTTGAGCCAATTCTTGGGTCTCAAAATTGCTCAATCCCAAAATGGAATAAAAGTACATCAATCCAAGTATGCCTTATATTTGATGAAAAAATTCAACATTAAATATTGCAAGCCAAGAAAGAATCCCTTCCTTTCAGGAGTTAAGCTTGAAGAAGCAGGTTCTTCTCCTATGGTAAATAATACACTATATAGGCAGTTGATTGGGTGTTTGATTTTTCTTACACACAATTGACCTGATCTATCTTATGTATTTAGTGTGTATTCAAGATACATGTGTAAGCCTCATGAGATCCACTGGAGGGAAGCCAAAAGGATCCTTAACTTTGTTCAAGGAACAAGAACTCATGGGATCTTCTACAAAGCTAAATCTGATATTGATTTGATTGGGTTTACTGACAGTGATTGGGCAGGTCACAACACAGATCAAAATTCAACATTAGGATATGTGTTCATGCTTGTATAAGGACCAATCATCTATTCAAGCAAGAAGTAGAGTGCCATAGCACTCTCATCTATAGAAGCAGAGTATCATAGGAGTTGTAAATGAAACAACTCAATGTTTGTGGTTGCAGGGAATACTTGGAGAATGTGGCTTTGAATCAAAGTTTTAAACTATTATCTACTGTAATAATCAGAGCACCATTCGAATCTGCAATTATCCAGTTGAGAGATAGGGAACCAAACACATTGAGATCCATATGCACTACATCAGACAGCTTGTGCATGATGGTACCATTCATCTACTCTTCTGTGCATCTTCAGAACAAGTAGCAGACATATTCACCAAAGTTTTTTGTGAGGAGACATTCAAAAATCTCAAATCAATGCTGGGGATTTTTTATCATGTTGTGAAGCATGATTGATGATAAGATTTCCAAATTTTGTTTTCCTGTCCATGTTTAAGGGAGGATTTTCCCAGTGGGTTTTTGCCTCTTTCCTTGGTTGTATGGACAAGCAGTATGTAAAGGGTGACTAAGAATTGTTGTTAGGCCCTATATTTTTCTGATATTTACTCATAAATTCAGGCTTAAGGGGGGGTGTTATAATAATAAACCCATAGTTACCTACCTTAGACATTAATTAAATCATTTTTTTCTTATTACCTAGTCTCCTAGATTCCACTCTATACTAGTTTCCTTCTACATGTCTTAGAAATAAACACTTGCTAAAAATGAGTCATGGAGCACTTGGGAAACCTCCTAGAAACCATATTTATCATGTCTAATTTATTCCAGATCCTCCAAAGAACACATCTGCTTTCTCTGAAAAGATGCCTGTTTTATTGAGAATTAAGGCAAAAGGAAAAGCTAGACTAGGTGTAGTTGAATTATTCTTTTCCCACATCATCCTCCCTTATTTTCTCCTACTAAAAGCATGTATGATTCGTATTTCCATCCCTCATTAGATTTCCTACTTGAATTAGCCAATTCGTGAGCATCTTGGTGGATTTGGAAACTACTTTATGCACATATGGGGGATTTGACTAGATTTAGTAAGCCTACTTTTTGACATTTTCGAATGGAATCCTTAGGCATTTGAATATCTCATGTAATTATGTATTGCATCAGCCTATTACTTCACAAGGTTGGCTATTGTACACTTATTCAATACAAATTAGTGTTATGCTCCAATTTTAGTCTCCTTTGATGTTAATTTTGCATGTTTGATTAGCAATTTTGTGAGTGTAATTGTTCTATCTCTTGGGTTCAATTTCCATAAGGTTATAAATAGAAATTGTTCTTTTATTTATATGGTTAATAAATAAGAATTAATATCATATTCATTAGGTTTTATGTTTTTTTATAAGTTACGTCCTCTCCTTTGCATTTATGTTTTGTCTTTTGTTAAGTGTCCATGACATAAAGAACCATGTTTACCATTACTTGCAACTAGACATTTCTTAGTTTGCATATTTTTGTAGAGGTAAAGTTAGACTTGATTCCCTTTAGTTTCTATACCTCATTTGAAAGCCATTTTTGACTCTCCTTCTACCCCTGTCCTAGTCACTGTAAATGCTTATCCCCAAAACAACCCAGGAGAGTGGAATTAGTCTGAGTTGCCATGTATATGCTTAGTTATATATCCTAGTTGATGTAATTTTGTAAATCCTCCTTCGTATAGTTAGCTTTCAAAGTTGTTTAAAGTAGTAGAATAGATATTAAGGCATAGTTTATTATTATAAGGTTATCTTGTTTTTATTTGCATCCCTCCAATAAGTATGTATAAAGTAGAGTAGTATAACTAGATACTACACTAGTCTATTCCTCTGTCCTAGATTAATATTCTTAACCGTTGAATTATTAGGAGTCTGACTCTGTTTCTTATTTTGAAATATCTTTTTATCTGTGTTTGTTAAAATATTGCCACAACATCTTAGGAATCCTTCTGCCTTCGCATGTATTTTGTAGAAACTCCAAGCTTACAAACCCCAGTCGATAACTAAATATTAGATAAACTATTCAAGACAATATTTTTCCCAATAGTGGATGACTTATGTCTAACAGGAAATGAGAAACATATTATATTTCAAGAAGAAGCTTGCCAAATAATTCAAGATGAAAGATCTTGGATTGATGCACTATTTTATAGGTATGGAAGTGTGGCATATCCCATAAGGAATATTTCTGAAACATGGAAAGTATGTTGTGGAGATATTAAAAAGATTTAATATGTTGGATTGTAAATCCATGCCTACCCCCATGAATACCAAACTTGTTAGAAACAATACCACATAGCAATAACATATATACAGTTAAATCATTAAACAAGATGAAAAAACACATTTAACACATTACAAAGAGACACAGATATAACTTGGTTCACCCAAGATATGGGATATGTCCACACAAAATTTTCCAGTCCTTTTATTACCGTCGAGAAAGACGAAGGGATACAACATACAACAACACTGTTGCACTTCCTCTTCATGCTCTCATAGTCTCTCTCACACAATCATAGGGATTGTTTACAATGATACAATACAATACCATACCATCCACATCCATATTACAATGCTTTTCTTTTATAGGAGAAATACCATGGGAAAGTACTACGGTTAATCCAATACCATGGTTCCGCAAAACTGTTGGCCAAAAAACATCCCAAACTTGGGGTACAGACATGACTGAATAAAATCTCTGAATCTAGAAGACCGAGCTCCACAACCAACAATCTCTCACTTGAATATTGATCACAATAACTCCACCGCTGCTGCACTTGCTGGACTATGCTCTAGACCTTGGACTTGGATAATATCTTATTTTCACCTTCATGCTTGAAGGAAAATAGAAAACGAGCAGGAACTCAATTTCTCTATGGTTACTACCTTTGTCAACATGTCTGTAGGATTATGGCTAGTATGTATCTTTTCCAATTTTAATAGTTCTTCATCTAGAACAGATCTTCTGAAGTGGTACTTGATCTATATATGTTTAGTATTCGAATGAAAGGTTGAGTTCTCTGCAAGATGAATGTCACTCTGGCTGTCATTGTACAACCTTCTATTCCCTTGCTTCTTACCCAATTCCTCCATGAACCTCTGCAACCAAATCATCTCCTTACTAGCCTCTATAGAAGCAAATTACTCTACTTCCATTGTTGAAAGTGCAACAACCTGTTGCAGTTTTGAAATCCAACTTAATGTTGTTCCACCCACAGTAAACACATACCCTATGGTGCTCCTCCTACTGTCTTTATCACCAGCCATATATGCATCAATATATCTTTGTAGAACAATGTATAAACCTCCAAAACATAATGCAAGAGAAGTGGTACCTCTCAAACACCTAAGAATCCACTATACTGCTTTCCAATGCTCTTTACCTGGATTATTCATATACCTTCTCACATCTCCCACTGCATGTGCAATATCCTGTTCTTATGTACACCATGGCATACATCAAGATTCCTGTGTCTCTAGAGACATATCCTTACTTAGTTTGAAATGGCTAGATAAAGGTGTACTGACTAGTTTTTCATTCTCCATTCTAAACCTCTGCAGCACCCAAATCCTTCAACGCAAATGATTTAGGTAGTTTTCTTTTGAGGAAATTTATATCCTGCATGTTAGACCCTTCAACAATCATGTCATCCACATACAATAACAAGATAATATATCTTCCGTTATCTAGCCTCTTGAAATAAACACAGTGGTCAAAATGACATCTATCATAAACTTGTTCTATCATAAATGTATCAAAATTTTAAATACCACTTCCTTGGAGCTTGCTTTAGGCCATACAAGCTCTTCTTCAACCTGCAAACCAAATTATCCTTCCCTTTGACCTCATACCCATGTGGTTGGTGCATATATATCTATTCCTCCAAATCCCCATGGAGAAAGGTTGTTTTTACATCTAATTGTTCAAGATGCAAATCTTCTACAACCACTAGACTTAGAATAGTTCTAATTGAAGTCATTTTAACAACATGATAAAATATTTCATCAAATTCTATACCTTTATTTTGTGCAAACCCCTTTACAACAAGTCTAGCCTTGTATCGCTTCTTTCCTCCATCTTCTTCCTTCAACTTGCAAACCCATTTATTCTGCAATGCCCTTTTTTTATGGGATAGTGAACAAAATCCCAAGTCTGGTTTCTTACCAATGATTCCATCTCCTCATTCATGCCTTTCTCCCACTTCTTTCTAGTTTCTACCTGCATTGCATATTCATAACATTTCGGTTCACCGAAATCAGTCATCAATAAATAATACAGTGAAGGAGAGAATTGTTTAGGGGGTCTACTTAACCTAGTATATTTTCTTACAGTTGCAGAAGTTTCAGGTACCTACTATTGTTCTTGATTTTTTGGTGCCTTCAAAACTTCATTTTCTTTTATTTCATGAAGCACTGTGTACTCTGTGTTTTCCTTTTCCACTTTCTTTCCCTGCAACTTATCTTTGTACATAACCTTTTGATTTAATACTACATCTCTACTTTTAATGATTTTGCAATTTTCAAAATCCCATAAGCAACCAAAGCCATCAACTCCATATCCAATAAAGGTACATTTCTTGGATTTAGCTTCAATCTTTCTTCTATCATCTTTATCAACATGGACAAACGATTCACAACCAAAATTTCTCAGAAATGAGTATTTTACCTATCCATGCCTCCTCTGGAATCCCACCATCCAAAGCACTTGAAGGCCCTTTGTTTATTAAATAAACAACAGTGTTTATAGCATCATCCCAAAACTATAAGGACAATCCTGCATGCAATCACATACACATTACATGCTCCATGATCATTCTGTTCATCCTTTCTGACACACCATTTTCTTGTGGTGTTCCAAGGACTGTATCCTCTCTGCAAATCCCATTGTGTGAACACTAACTGTAAAACTCCTTGCTGCAGTATTCACCTCCATTATCATTTCTGTGACATTTCAAACTTTTGCCTGTCTCATTCTCAGCCAAGGATTTCCAAACACATCATATTTATGTCTAATGCAATAAATCCAAGTTTTTCTAGTTACATCATCAATAAAAGTTACATAATAACGAGATCCACCAATATATTGTACCTGAGCTGGTCCCCATACATCTGTATGGACAAGCTCTAACTTTTCACTCTTATTTTGTTTCCCAACCCTAAGAAATCTAACTCTCTTCTATTTTGTATAAACATAGTTCTCACAGAATTCCAAACTTACTTTCTTTAGATGTGGAAGCATTTTCCTTGAGTGGAGAATCTACATCCCTTCTCAGTCATGTGTCCAAGCCTATGATGCCACAACACCGCACCTATTTGTGTGGAATATATAGATATAGAATAATAAGTATTATGAGGACATAAATATAACATACCTACCCTATCTCCTTTCTCTATTACCAGTGATCCTTTAGTGATATTCCACCACATTTATCCAAACGTAGGCAAATAACCATTATCTCCCAACTGCCCTGTTGAGATCAGATTTCTTTTCATAGCAGGAATGTGCCTTACATATTTTAGCATCCATTCACTTCCATTATTTAACTTAATCCGTATGTTACCCTTTCCAACAAGTTTACATGGTTCATCATCCCCCAATAAAACATGTCCAAAATCACCTTGAACATAATCATGAAATAATTTCCTATGGGGTGTAGCATGACATGAAGCCCCTAAATCTACTACCCACTAATTGCTAGTATTATCTAATGCAAGAATCAAAGCATATTGTAACACATAACCTACTACATTTGCTTCAAGAGTAGTCTCTTGATGCCTCTCACCTTTCTTCCTTGGTGCTTTGTAGTCTTTCTTTAGATGTCCTTTCTTACCATAGTTCCAACATTCTATTTTTTTTCGAATCTGGACTTGGGTCTTCCCTTTTTAGACTTGTTGCAATTTCCTAGGCTCCTTCCTATATCCTTTTGTCTCCCTTTTCTCTCCATGGTCACTGCATTAGCTGATGTCTCACCTGTGTTTTTTCTTTGCATTTCCTCACTAAGAATAACACCAACAACATCATTAAACTTAAGAGTGTTTGAACTAGGAACATAGTTACTTACAAACATGACCAAGCTAGTCCAGCTTTCTGGAAATGAGCACAATATTAAAAGATCCCTAATCTCATCATCAAAGTGCACATTTATAGAACTTAACAAACTCGTAAGTGTATTAAACTCATTTAAATGGTCAGCAACAGATCCACCTTGCGACATCTTCATATTAATAAATGCTTCATTAAAAATACCTTGTTGGAAGCTGAGGGTTTTTTGTAGAGTTTCGCTAATGCGCTCATCACACCCTCTATTATTTATTATTTCAAAATATTGAAAGATACTGATGAATCAAGGAACAACCGTATTGTTCCAAGTGCCTTTCTATCAAGAACCTCCCATTCTTCATCCTTCATAGCCGCCGGCTGTTTTGATTTTTTGCCCAACAACAAGTACAGATCCTTCTAGTATAGATAGTCCTCCATTTTCATCTTCCATAACTGATAGTTTTTACTGTTAAATTTCTTGACCCTAAACTTTCCCTCTTATACCATTTCTCCCACTCGAACCAGGAACCCTTCTTTCCTATGAGTTTACCAGCCAAATAGACCTTTTGGCTCTAATACCAATTATTGGAAACAAGACCGCAGAGGAATAACATATATGCAGTCAAATCATTAACCAATATGCAAAAACACATTTAACACATTATAGAGATACATAGATATAACGTAGTTCACCCAAGAGATGGGATACATCCACACAGAAATTGTCAGTCCTTTTATTACCATATAGAAAGATGAAGGGATACAACCTGTAGAAACACCGTTGCACTTCCTCTTCACGCTCTTACAATCTCTCTCACAAAATCACAGGGTGTTTTTACAATTATACAATACAATACATACCATACACAGTCGTATTACAATGATTTTATTGTATAGGGGAAATACCATGGGAAAATACTACGGTTAAACCAATACCATGGGTCCGCAAAATTGTTGTCCAACAAGCATCCCAAAAAGCCCCAAATCTAGGGAATGAGTGTACAGTAAACCTAGGTCACAAACACGTCTGAATAACATCTTTGAATTTGGGAGATCAGGTTCCACAACCAACATTTCATTGGGAAAATATGCGTGGAGAAAGGAGCTATGGAGACACGCAAAATCGGTTAAGCTTCCAATTTTTCAACGGTCGATATTGGATGTTGTCCAATATTGATGACGGAGGGGGATTTTGCGTAGAAAACCTACACAGGGGATAACATATGTCATGGATGTGAAATATTGTAGGGTCCTCCTATCCCAATGGTCATGTTCTTGGGTGGGATAGATCTGTGGTGGAGATGCATTTCGCGGTGGGAAGGTGCATGAAAGATAAGATGACGAGTCGATGCGAAGTCCTGTAGGGACTACACTCTCGGATGACAAAGATCTAGTGTAGGTTAGATCGATGGTAAAGAATATTTTTTTGATGGATATATACATGATAGTTAGCAATAAATATGATCATGAAATGCGGTAGGGGCCACATAGTTGAACAGTCGAGACCCCTTGTAGAGGAGATCTACGTCCGTGCTCTGTTTCGCAGTCCAAAGATGCTAGGGGAGATAAGTAGCAAAGGGGATGTGAAATCGAAATCAAGGCAGGTAATATCAACAACGTATATTACATTGCAGTGTCATAAATGGTTAGGGAAGGTTGTGGCCTTGAACGACATAGATTACATCCCGAAATACGGATATTTGTTGCGTGATGCACATAATGATGATGAACAATATAATGACTAGGAAACAGAAGGTAGGTATGGAATTTACATGACATATGGTAAGGAAGAAGGGGCACTAAAAAAGAAGGTGTATTGATATCATCATAAGGAGGGATTGATGAAATGACAAATGTGAAGTCCACACACCATGAGATAACCTGAGGCTAATTACAAGTGAGGCTGAAGGTCACTTCCGCCAATAATATCATGACGTCACAACAGAAAGGGGCGGTGTATTTGGAATCTCCACATAAGGAATCAAATCAATATCCCACGTGACCGTTCATGTTGTCATCATGCCAATAGATGATGGCGTGTGTGAAGATTCGACAGACACTTAGTTGAACTCAACCGCTCAGCTTGTTATAATGCCACATTCAATGTTGTTCTGAGATACAGATTGAGTGAGTAATGGTGAAGAAAAAGGATGACTAATTGTTGTTATTATAAGGATCTTAGGGGTCCTGATATGGGACCTGTAATGACTATTCTACTTGGGAATCCCGTTGTTTGATGTGTTTTGTTGACCACTAGGTGCAGTTTGGAAATTCAATCAGTCTGGACCTTCGCACAAAAGCAACTCCATCAATAAGGGTAGAAATGTTCATTACATTAGGAGGACCTTTTGATGCTGGTAAGGGAAGTATAAATATGTTCATTACATTAGAAATACTTTCTGATGCTGGTAAGGGAAATTTTCCCCTTATAAAATGCAACACCATTGCGAAAACAGAGCCTAGAGTTACCGGTCCTAAGAACATCCCGCCGAAACCTCCAAACAAGGTCGTGGACTCCATTACCATGATGTATAGTATATATTGCTAGGAACAATCGGTTTGAATGAATGTATAGAGTGGGGGAGGAAATATCGGAGGTCTTTGCCATCATTTTTCTTGCTGCAACTTGCAAAATTTTATGAACGTGATAAGAAGCCCAAGGAGGTGTTGCACTGGCATACGTTGTAGGAAGGATCTAATCCTGGTAGAAGAAACATACAAGAATGAAAATCCCATCAAGGATTTAGTACTGTCAATAAATGGGGTTGTATTCTCCCAGTATGCACAAATAACAGTCTTATGAGGAGATATACGTACCAGAAAAAAAGCCAAATACAGAAAGAACATAAACCTTCATGCCCGTTGTGAAAACAGGAAGAACATGATTATGAAACAGAAAATGAACATAAAGGTCATAAGCAGAAAAGTTCACATGGCTAATTCAGCCTGTACGCTAGAATGTACACAAGAGGAATAAAACCATGAGTGAAGCTCTAGAACGTCACTCTCAAAGCAGGTGAGCCTGCATCCCCGACGTCGCATTGCTATTTTGATCCAGAATGGCTGTCACAAAATATTGCCTTTTTTAGGATTAAATCGTGGAGAATATTCCACCTTAGGAAGTTTGTTAGGATTCACTATAATGATTCGGGATTTGATCCCAAAATTTTGTAAGAGAACTGAGCTCTGTTTCAAGGTTGTTCTTAGGATCCATAGCATTATAAATGTAACTTCTTCGGAGGAAATAGAGGTTGATTTGAATTTCGTATTTTTTAGGCCTCTATGTCGGAGTTGTAGCTCTGCAAACATTTTTTGGAGTAATAATGAAAATGCTTTGCTGAGTTTATGAGATTCATCACGGTGTCTGTATTTAGTTTCTGGTCATTGTTTATTTTCATTTTCTATATGTGTTGATTCCTGCTAAATCCTTTCTAGTTGTATGTGAGGAATTAGTTTCATTAAGTGCTCCTTTCATTAGATGTAACATTTTCCATGTGTCTGTAATGGTTGTTATGGAATTCATCCTTGTTAGATGCTCCATTTCTAACATTTCCCTTATCATGTTATTCTTCTAAAGGTGTTCGCAAGGGATTCATCCATAGATAGGTGCCCCTTGCTACACTGGCATTTTCTCCTTTCTCCTACCACCATTTGAATATATTTGGCTGAATATTGCACTTATTTTGTGTTTCCCCAAACCTCAATGTTTGGGAATGAGTGTACAGTAAACCTGGGGTACAAACATGACTGAATAACATCTCTAAATTTGGAATATCAGGAACCACAACCAGCAAACCTAACATTGTTATCTAATGAATCATCAGAATTAGTGGATGTGACTCAGTATAGACATATTATTGGGTCATTGATGTATCTGACAAATACTAGGCCAAATAAACGCTTTGTTGTGAACACCCAGAATAAGTATCTAGTTAATCCTAGATGTGTTTATATAATAGCTGCAAAGCATGTGATGAGGTACCTGAAAGGTACAATAGACTTTGGAATATAGTATGATGGAGATCATGACTACAGACTATATGGATATACAGATTCAGATTGGGCAGGAAGTGCCTCAGACAAAAAGAGAACCTCAGTGGATATTGTTTTCTGGGATATGCCATGATCTCACGGTTCAGCAGGAAATAGTTTAGTGTTGCTCTCAACATGGCAGAATATATAGCATTTTGCTCTACTAGTTGTGAATCAATATGGATTTGAAATTTGATGTCGAGTCTATTTGATCTAGAGTTGGATACCACAATGATTCTCTGTGACAAACAGAGTTGTATAAAGATGACGGAGAACCCTGTGTTCCATGAGAAATCAAAGCACATAGAAATCTGGTATTTTTAGTTAAGGGATATGGTACATAAGGGAGCTATAAAATTCTAGTATGTGAGTACCGATGAGTAAGTTGCTGATGTATTGACCAAACATTTTTCTCGAGTAAAGTTTGAATACTTTCATGACAAGCTTGGTGTATTCCAAAAGGACCTCCCTATAAAGAGGAAGTGATGATGAGATGGCAGATCACGTTCCTATAGAAGATGTTGTGGTATGGAATTCATTTGTGGATGTTATGGTCTGGAATTCATTTGCATATGTTGTGGTCTAGTATTCATTTGCAGACAATGTGGTCATGCATTCATTTATGGATGTTGTGGTCTAGAATTTATTTGCAGACGTTGTGGTCCTACATTCATTTGTAGACGTTGTGGTCTAGAATTCATTTGGAGACGTTGTGGTCCCGCATTCATTTGCGAACGTTGTGGTTGGAATTCATTTGCATATGTTATGGTCCTGCATTCATTTGTGGATTTTTTGGCATGGAATTCATTTGCAAAAGTTTTGGTCTTGCATTCATTTGTGGATGTTGTGGGTTGGGATTCATTTGCAGATGTTGTGGTCATGCATTCATTTGCGGATGATGTGGTCCTACATTCATCCGTAGATGATCCAGCATATTTTGATGCTGTGGGTGATCTCGCTTTAAGTTGCAATGATGTGAAACCTCCTCGAAAGAGAGAGTAGGCTGATGATGTGCTAGTGGGATTGTATCATCCCTAGAAATTGGTCCTAAAGGTGATTCATAGAATTTTGTCTCTATAAAATATGAGGACTGCATCATCCTTGGATCAATGTCCAAAAATGATAGGGAGTGATCACTCGTAACTGGATTATGTGTGTTTTAGGTTATGTTGTTGTTGATGATAATGTTGATCAATAAGATCAAATTACTACTGCAAAGGATCGAAGTGATCGAGTGATGAAAGAAGATGAAGATCAAATTGTTGCTGCAAAGGATCAAGTGATTGAGTGCTGCAAGAAGATGAAGATCAAAGATTAAGATTCAGTTTTGTAGAAGATGATGTTCCGGTAACTATTCCAGTTACTGATGATTGTTGAAAACTTCCAATGACGTATAGATGTATCACCTTGATGTTGTTGAATATTTTCTCTCTCCTTTCTCCTATAGTTGATGATGTTGTTGTCAGTAGAATACCCTTCTCGTTAAGGGGGAGTGTTGAAATATTGTAACTTTAAAGAATATTCTAAATGTATTTTCCTGATGTAATGTATCAGAAATGTTTTAATACTTAGTCAATATGTTACTATTGTAATTTGTTCATCATAGAGTCATGAGGTAAGATATTCATTGTAAGTTGGGTCAACAAAACCCTTCTAAATATAATATAAAATTAGTTTGTGTCTTTCTAGGTGAAGTCGGCTTAGTAAGTTTGTTGGGGCTGAGTTGTTAGGGAACGAGTCAAGGGAAAGAANAGAGAGAGAGAGAGAGAGAGAGAGAGAGAGAGAGAGAGAGAGAAAATTGGATTAAACATGTGTATATTTCCCTTGAGGGTTTTGTAGGACAAATATGTGTATATCTTATGATTTATTTTAGTGATCCTTCTTATGCTAATGTTGTGAAATTGGATTAAACACTAATGATATCTAGCCAAGCATATGAAATATTAAAACTATAAAATTGGAAAGATCATCACAATGTTCAATTTGATATTTACTATATTATTATCTTGAGAAGGAAATATTCTATTTTATTATAACCATTAGCTTCCAATTATCAATCATAATCTAAGATTGTTTGCTCGGTTTCTTTTCCTTCGATTTAGTGGGGGGTTTTCCCATGGTATATCCGGTGTTCTATGGTTTGATTTATGTCTTTGGAATATTGATGAGATCTATATGCATTTTTATTGTGAGAATTGCATCTCAAATTAGATCTATGAGCTATAACAATTTCACCATCAATGTGTTTGTCAAAATATGTAAGAGAAAACAAAGAGATAGAAAATAGCTTAAATAGCACATGTGAAAGATTCCAATTGATTATTATGTTAGTATCATACATATTTATACTAAAATGGACAAATTCGAGTGGATATGGAAGCCAATTGGAGTTGTAGATGTGTCAAGGTGAGAATTGACCTCAGTCCCCCCTAGGTGGATCAATGGAGCTCCAAATCAGCCCAAACAGTCACGAAACAAGGTGTGAAAATTGGTGAGGTGTGATGGGGTACTAAAGTCTCCAAGGCATGTGTGGGTGAGGATATAGAAGTGAGTGGGAGGCTCAAGGTGGAAATAAATGCTCCTAGGAGAGACAAAATGGACCAAATACACCACTAGCTCCCCCTAGTCAAACCCATATCACCCAAATCAAGGATGTGGCACCCCAATGCAATAAATGAGCACACACATGTGCTGGGTTGACCAACTATAGTGCTGGTGCATGTGTGAAAAGGCTTGGAAATAACCAGATCACCTCTTAGATAGCTTCACTAAGTCTAAACTATAGGATATCATTACATGTGGGAAGACAAAGTTATCCTAAGGTAAAAAATATGTACTAAGGATGTAATAATCATCCTACACCCCCCTTAATCCAAAATTAGTACAATTTAATGATTTGTTAAGGCATTGGAAACTAAGGCACAAGTCACCTTTTACAACAAAATTCTATTGATCCATGTAATAGAGGTAAGGAGGAAAACCTCATGGGACAAAACCTCCCCTCAAAAAATGGATTATGACATAGAATAAAGGTTGCATGCACTCCAAACTAAAAAAAAATGTCTGGACGAATCTTCTTCTTGGGAAGAAGTGGAATGTGCTCAACCAACTTAGGAAGAGCTGCATGATGAATCCTCATACCATGTAGAAAAACTGAAATGCACTTATAGGAGATCGAATGGTGCTCTTCTGACTTGAATCTTGAACCAAACAGGATGCCATGCCCAAAAGAGACTTGAAGTGCTTGATAATTGGTGAACCTAAGTGAGTCATAAGGATCGTGAAGCATCAACTTTGAATGAAGGTTGTAATCAACTCCAAGAAGGTGTGCCATTGTGATGGCAAGGGCTTCTCCATATTCATATGAAATTGAAGGAACTCTATGAGTGATGGTGGAGGAATATATGGGAAAAAGAGTTTTAATCAATGAGATATCTTCACTTGACATCCAAACCTCTCCATCTTTCAAACCAATATTCTCATGTGAATAAAACCCATCTTCTAGAGAAGGCTCTCTATGAACATCAACTAGTAATACATGTTCCCCATTCGTAATAGAAGATATGCAGGAGAAGGGTGTAGAATGGATAGATAAATCTTCAGCAGTAGTGATGGCAACAACTTGTATGCTATCTTCATAAAACATAGCTTCTTGACAAGGACAAGAAGCCACAGAGGAAGAAACTCAAGTTGGGCCATTTGCTGAATCTTTGGGTACTTATTCTTCTTCATTTTGAACAACTTCTTGAGAAATGTATGAGGCCAAGATTATAGGAGGAAAAAAACATAAGGATATTCCTATTTGATTTCTTTCCATATAGCTCACATTTTCTTTCTGCATGCCAAGAGCTTCATCTAGATTTCTCCAAATCTCAAATGGGTAATCAACAGAATCAAGGATGTAGTGCATTGTAGGAGGTATAGCTAGACACATAGTTCCATAGGCTCTATCATTGTCATTAAGCCAATCATACTTCTCTTGACACAACTCTGGCTTTCTCACAGCACCAATGGACACATCATAGGGACATTACCTCTTGAGATATGCACACATCTTAGACTTCCATTCAGAATAGTTGAATGGGGAAAGGAGATAAAAAAAATTCTAATCCATGAATTTTTTGTAAAAAACTGCAATGTAAAACACTCACATAAACTTGAAATATTCCCTTGTTGAAGCCTCAGATGGGTAGGTTGCTAGAATGGGTTCTAAGGATCACAAAAGAGGGGGAAATCCCAGACTAAAAGGATTCAAAAGGTCCTACACAAGAACAGTTCTATTACCATCCTGTTTGGTATATTAATTACCCATGGATACTAAGGCCTTCGTTGGCACTTATGGTTTTGATCCAGAAAGGATATGTTTCCCAATTAAGGAAAACTGAATGTTTTAGATACTAAAATAAAAATGAACCTAACTAAAAAGGGATTCTAATCTAAGTGATTACTACTATAAGAAGATGTCTTGCTTGTTTGTAGATCAACTTGAGATGAAAATAGATACGTGTTTCATCAATTCCACATAAATGTAAAAGAAATTAACCACTCATCAAATTAAATTACGATTAACCAATTAAAATTGACCAACAAAAACATAAAAGTTTGGCATATTCAAGATCAACCTGTAACTATAATGTCAATTGAAAAATTAGCATTTATTATAATATTTCCTGTAGAATCATTTGCAGAAATAGACAACAAATTTAATTAAATAAATTCATCTAAAATAGGTACACATATCATAAGTAAAGAAAAATCAGAACTGTAGATCAATGCGGTTATAATTTGCAAATGAGTTAGACAATAATAGTGAACAATCTGTAGTCGAAAAATCAATATTTATCAAATAAACGTGACTAAATAGATCGAAAGAGATTTAAGAATAACATAGTTGTATTAAAGAAAGTATGCAAGAAATTATAAACTTGGAATTAAACAGAGTGTCTCCAATCCTTTGAGCTTATTTTTCCTTCCATAAATCCACCCTAGTACTTGAGAAATCTACCCTTTAAATAATAATTACCAAAGAATTAATCCCCATGAAACTGGGATCATAAAATCCCCATGAAACTAATAGCCAAGAAAATATCACCATCTAGTCCAAATCCCTAACAATTCTTCTATGTTGGGATAATTTTCTAGTTCAAATCCTAGTTGGGCATCACACTTGAAATTTTCCATTTCATTTTTATCTAGTTTGTCCTAGATGTTGATAAAAATGTGGATCTTCCCCTCAGTAGCAATAGGTTTTCCTATCAATTGATCCACGTCTTCAATACTGATATGGTCAAGCCCTTGAATCTTTTCTTTGGCCTCGTCACACCGATGTTCAATGTGTTCAATCATTAGTTTTGGCGGACAAGAATTTTCAATGAGATCCATGGTAGGGAAGTGTAGTATTTCCATGATGTTGTCCATTGCATACCATCTTCTTCCACACATTGCCCGTGATTTCTGAATGGTATCTTCAATCATCTCATTTAGGTCGATCCAAGCACGCAATACAGTCCTAATCTTCTTCGATTGAAAATTGTTGATGATAGTGAAATATTCTAGCCTATCCTTCACATACCTCTACCAATCCAGAATATCATTATAATCCTTAGAAGATTTCTCTCTCTTGGCTACCTAGTTCTCAAGGGTGACAATTTTTTTTTCCAAAAGCAACATGAGTTCTAAAATGTCATTCAGAGTGTTAAACAATTCAGTCAATAACTCATGATGTTCTTGATTAGTTTCGATGGCCAAATATTTGAACTCTTGCTTGGAAAACCTAGAGAAAGCATAGGAAGCTGCACTTGCATTTGCATATTCACATTTTTTTTAAAGTGTAGCTACCCTTTGTGTAATAGTGGAATTTATAGTCCATTAACTTTTCCATTCATCCTAAAGAGAAGTATTCTTCATATGTAATTATTTAAACCCGTCCTTGATTCCTTTACAAGATCACAAACATAAGCTTTATGTTCCCTTTTAGTTCTGTCTAGCTCCTCCTCTAGCTTTCTTATTTCTTCCCTTATTTTATCAAGCTCCCTATTTAGTGTGTTAACTGCATCAATTTTGGCACCTGTAAATGCACCTAAAGTTGTAGCTCTATCCACTGCATCTACCTAGGATCACCTGACTACTAAGTTTGTATTATTTTACCAGTAACAGGTGTTTCCAAAACACCTTGATCTCTACTTCTCTTCTTTCCTTTTCTAGCCACTTCCTTAGTAGACTTGTTGTATAAATAATCCCCAAGAAGGACTACAATATCTTCATCAAACTCAGAAACTAACTCAGTAAATGAGGAATTCCCAATCACTATTGAAACTGATGAGGATGTCTGAGTACTGATGGGAGGACGCATGGGAATAGAATTGTGGGAGGACGGAAAGGGAGAAGAGATGTTTTGAACAACTGTTGGTTCAGAGGTTTCTGAGACTAGAACGTGAATATTAGTAGTTGGAAGTGATAATGAGGGCACTAAATTTTTTTTAGGAATGGGTGATGATGAAAAGGTGAAAAAGGGTAATTGCATAGGGGTCTTCAAGGACTAGGTGTCTGCAACAGTAGATGGAATCATGGGATATTGGGATGAGCTAGATAGGATAGAAGTAGATGTAAAATTCAAAGAGTGATAAATATTAGATAACAAAGATGATGGAATAACCCCATTAGGAAAATTTGAAAGAGTTTGAATAGATGAAAGGAGGAGGGATGAAGTTGAAGAATCAGAAGCAGAAGTGGATTCTAGGATCTTCAGATTAGGGATAACATCTTGTATTTCATCATTACTGAAATAATATGTAACTACTTGTAAATGATTAGTTACTTCTTCAACCATCGAAAAAGGAGAAATTACTTTTTCTTCAGCATCAGAATCAATAAGGTCTATGGTAAGGTCTTGAGAAGAAGGTACTTAAATTTTTTGTCTTTTAAATGGCTTGACCTCAGCTTTCGCTTGATCATCACACACCTAGGTAATTGTAGTAGTTACCTAAATGTCAGAAGTAGGCTTAACAGCTGTAGCTACTTGAGTATCCAATACTCAAGTAATGTGTGCCAATTTCTGCTCTAATTACTGAGAGGTATGCATCAAAGCTTTCAATTTCTAAGAGACAATTACCTATGGAATTTCTTCCATAGGAATTTTTCCCTTATTCCCATCTGGAGAAGATACCACTGATGGAAATTTTGTCTCTTGGCCTTCCTTCTCTTCCCTATAATTTCTTACCTTTTCAAGGAGGTCAAGTTCCATTGCTCTGTAACCCAGAACCCTAGTTTTAAGCTCATGTTGATGTTGTAAAATTTGTCCCTATTCATCTTTTCTCTTATCCCTAGCCAAGACCTTAGAAAAGGTATTCACCCCCTGGTAGATAGATATATAAGGAACTTCCTCGTGGACATAACCACTCTTGACATGGTTTTTCTTGAAATGAGCATCAAGAAACCCTTTAGGGTCATGTTTTCTTTTGAGAGAAAAAACAAGTTTCAAAGAGACTATTTGATCACCTAGCACTGCAGCCCAAGTTGAATTTGGGATGACCAATGACCCAAGATTCAAAGGAAATTTAGGCCAACATTTCCTTTTAGGAGCGACAAGTTTCTTGTAGACACCATCAGCGACAGTATGGAAAGAGACTTCTTCAATAACAAACCTGTTAGGAACTATATTGGGAAGCATATGAACAATATTTCCACCCGAAATTCTAATATATGAAAAATACTCACCAACATACCAATCACCCATCGTGGAAATGAAGCTCATGGCTTCAGCTAAAAAGGCATGATCTTTCTGTTTGAATATTGAAAAATAAATACTGCCAGAAAAGTGTTCACATACATCATAGAACATAGATGCATAATTGGTATCCCACAGTGCTGAATAATAAATAGGTACTAGAGGGGACGGTAAAGTCTAGTTCCATCACAAATTAGGGTATTGGAATTCGGTACAAAATACATCAATGATAAAGGATGAAAAGAAGAATTTTGGCTTCTTCCGGGTGGTATCTTTCTTATAATCCTAGATGGTTGTTTTGAGTTCTAATGACAGGATAGATTCCCAAGGGAAATACTCACCAATTGTTAAGACATGATGGGATACCGAAGCTTATTCAACTTTAAAGACAGAACAGTTGGGAAGACCATACAGCTTGCAAATCATGTCTACCAATAAAGAATAGGGCTGTCTAAACCAGGAAACATGGTATAGGTCATCCACCCCCTATGAGAACTTACTAGGTTCATTCATCCATGGTTTTATCATTTCGTTAAAATTTAGCCTGGTCTTAGCAGATTGGGTGAACTCAACGTTAAGAGGTTGCATAGTCAGTTTAAGAGCATAGGCTCTAGTGAAAACCTCAGGACAAAAGGTAGCTAACTGTGACCTAGCACTATCATTAAAGGACTGGTATTTAGGGTTTTCGTTGTTCACAATCCATTTCATTGGGTCAGTGTAGGGATGGATAGAGGGTCTAGAAGCAATGGCATGTAGCCCAGAATCCCTAGTTTTATGGTAAGCTGACTGGTCATTTAAACTGTCAAAGAGGTCATAATTGTAAAAAATTGAGTATATTCTAGGCCATTCAAATTGGTAAGTTGTAACAAACATAAATAAGATAATAAGTTAAATAATTAAATAATTAATAGTTAGGTTAATTAAGTCATTATGAAAGGAGGCATCTCCTCATCATGAATTTCCAAGCCATATTTAAAGCCAAGACATCTTTGTAAATATCCTATCATCCAATATATTATTATTCATATTTCATTATTACAATGATAGTCAGATTCTACTATTGAACGAACCAGACTCGGTTGCTCCATTTGCTCCATTTGGTATCAGAGCAAATTTTCTCTTGCACTCTGAGCTCGTACTCAGCTCATCAATCATTGGTTTCTTCCGCTTCTCCATTTCACCACCTATCACTTCATTCCAAGTGCTGTAAAACAAAAAACATAAAAAAAACATAAAAAAACATAAAAAAACAAAAAAAAGTTCTCCTCTGCGCACTCTTCTCGTGTTGCCTCCACTTCGACCCCGTGCTTCCAAAAAATCACCTCCTGCATGCACTTTTTCTTTCACACCTATGCTACTCCACTAAACCAACCCTCAACACTCCACCACCATCTACCGCACTTCCTCATTCCCCCATCCTCTTCCGTCTTCCCTTCCTCCCATCTCCACATTAGCACATCCTCTTCTCCTATGCACTGCCTGCATATCCTTCTACACCCTCCATGGCCTCCCACCCACATACACATCCTCCAAACTATGCTCCTAATCACTGCACACCCTTCTTCTTCATGCCACCCCATCCTTCTGCTGCATGCCATCTCCCAATTGCCACATCTTCTCCCTGCACTTGCCATCCTCCTCACCAGTCGACACTCTTATTCCCTGCGTGTTCCCTCTCCACACTTGAACCCTTTTCCATTCCCTTCTCCACCAACCTGTGCTCCGCCTCATCCCTTCCCCCTGCGTGCCGTACAATTTCCTCCACTCCATGACTTGCAACCAAAAATAAATAAATAAACAAAACAATATATTATATAATATATAATATAATATAATATAATATAATATAATATAATATTGTAATATATTTATAGTAATATATTTAAAAATAAATCAAATATTATTATTATTATAATATTTGTTTTATTTGTTTTAAAAAAAAACTATATACAAAATATTATATAGTTTATGAAAAATAAAAATAAAAATAATAATATTAATTAATAAATTATTATTCAAATTTCGCCTCAAAAGCCAAAATAGCGTTCTACAAACATCCATGGCATTTTATAGTAAGAATGACGAATTCACAAATCTCCTTGAGGAAATCCTTAAGGATATGGATGAAATAAAGAAATCTATTGACGAAACGTTTAAAGAAAATGAAGATGGATGTGAAAATCACGTAGAAGAAGCCACCTAAGTTGATGAAAAAAGAAAGATAGAGTAGGCCAGTATGTCATCCCCGATGAGAGTAATGGCATCAATCAATATAGCATGCAGTACAAAGATATAACATACCCTAGTAATAAGGGAATTGACAACAACATAACTGACAAGAAGAAGGATGATCCTGACCAATATTGTGATAAGAGACAAGCCGATGTTGCTAACAATAAAGATGATCAATGTTGCAACAAAAATGTCACAATCGCAAACACATGAAATACATATATCATCATAAGGAGGGCTATAAAAAAAATCAAGGGACACAACTATAATATGTATCAGACACAAGATAAGACTAATGTTCTTATGAGCATTATAAGCACAAGGAGCCTGTTCAAAGGAACTGACACAAAATGTGTTGGGGTTAACAACACAAAAATAATTAAGGTTGTAATGTATGTTGAGCATGTTCAAGTGACGACAAAAATAGTTACAAGAAGCAATCAGACAAGTAGAAAAAGTGTAAACAAAACTTCACCAAGTTCATACTTATTGCAAATACAAAGACACAATAATTAAAATGAGGCAATGATCGTAATTAAAATCGCACCTCTCAAGTCATCAATGCGACATAGAGCCAGAATAAAATATGACATTAATAAATACTCGAGCTTTGAGGACAAATCTCCCTTAAAGGGAGTGGCAATGTAACAAACATAAATAAGATAATAAGTTAAATAAGTTAAATAATTAATAGTTAGGTTAATTAAGTCATTATGAAAGGAGGCGTCTCCTCATCATGAATGTCCAAGCCATATTTAAGGCCAAGACATATTTCAAATATCCTGTCATCCAATATATTATTATTCATATTTCATTATTACAATGATAGTCGGATTCGACTAACGAACCAACTGGACTTGATTGCTCCATAAGTTTGAGTGATTCTACCATTGGTGTATGAAAAGATGTCGAATTTGGGTCTTTGGTTAGCATGTCCTTCTGGATGTTCTTACAACAGGTAATTCGGTCCATTTTGAAAGTTGAAAAAATTTGTTTAAACACATAAACAAGAAATAGAGACCAGTTAGAAAACAAAGGAACAATAAAAAATAAAACACATAAATTACCAAAAAAAAACCAACCTGGAATTGACCGGAACTGTCAAAATGATCTCTGGTAAAAATCGCAGCAAAAACTCACACGGCAAGGTAATATTTGAAAGTGAAAATGGTAAAGAAAATAAAAGGACCCATCTATTTATATATTTTTCCGTGGGTCGAATCTGGGTTGTAGGATTAAAAGAAATAGACGGTTGGGATCACATCTTGTGGGATACAGAATCAAGTCACGAAATTTGAATTTGATTCACTTTCCTGCAATTCGCAAATTGCGGTTTGCGGGATGCGGGCTCAAAATTGTAACAAACTAATGTGCCTGAGAATTCCCACAATCTGTAATCTATAATTTCTGGGTTGTGGGATGCGGGAATACAAAAATATTGAAATCTTAACTAACCCTTTCTGGAATCTGCAATACACAAATTGTGGGTTGCGAAAACACACAACACAAATCATAATTCAAACTACTTTCCGCAATACACAATTCACAATTGCGGGATGCGGGCTGTTGAAATACAAATTGCAATTATTGAAAAATGTTACCGTGCCTCCAATCCACATTGTAGGTTATGGGTTGGAGGACGGAAAAGTTGTAAACATACAAACCAAGCTCCTACAATTCGCATTGCGGGTTGTAGGAAAGACATATCTTGGGGAAAAATTAGTCTTTTCCACGACTCACCAAAACAAACAAAACAAGCAAATTTTTTGAAAAAGTTAACTCAATCAAATTATGACAAAGAGATAGAAACCATGATAAACATTATGGGGACCCAAAAATGAATGAAGAACTCAAATATTACCTTTGCATATAAACTTGGGGATCCCATCTTTTATCCAAAAACATGGGATCTGTTGTATCTACAACAAATTGCAACTTGCTGGGACAAACCAGTTATCTCTGTAAATAAGAACTCCCTTAAAAACAAAAACATTTCAGTAAATAAATAATTCAGCTTTAAATTATAGAAAATGTTTATATAAGAATGCAACTAACACGCAAAGTTACCAAAATAATGTATACATTCCCATCCTTGATCAATTTAGAGATGATGCAAATATAATTAAGAGGTGTGAATAATAATAAGGATCCTTTTCCTTAAGGTGATGATAGGAATACAGTTTAAGTTAAACCTGAGATCAAACCTAGGATTACCCTATATATCCAAACATAGATCACCTTGATTTATTAATCAGATTTTTTTCTTCTTTTTTAATTTTTTTAATTTTTTTGAAATAAAACCTGTAAGACCTTATCGACATAAGATCACTGCCCCTATTTGGTAATCAGTTCCATTCATAAAAATGATCTAGAAATTGAACAAGCCATCCTGATAAGGAGACCCCTTGTCTTTCAGTTGTATTGTTGAAAGCAACTATCATGGCCTGGTAACCATCTAATAATAATTTCAGTCCAACATCAAACCTATGATCATGGCAGGGATGGCTTGTGATAAGAACCCCTATCCTTATGTACAACAGTTTCCTTATAGAAGCAAAAAATAATTTATTTGAATGTGGATCACAAGACACTACCATGGCTTGATATCCACATAATAGTAGTGTTACTCACTGATTCTTTGCAGATCATGAATGAACCGACCTGCGATAGGATATTCCATCTTTCAGTAGAGACTGGAAGCCATCTCCCCAGTTTGATGGTGAATATGTCATTCCACCAAGCATCTATGAACCTAATGGATGGCTTGTGATAAGACCCCCCATATTGCAATCCACAATCATTAATGAAGAGTATTTTCAATGTGACTATGATAGGATCCAGGGCATACAAGGCTGACCAAGTTGTAATGCACTAATGAAACCTAAGATAAGAAGAACGAGTTACCTCCATAACCTCAATTACATGAATATATCATATGTAAATATATTGACCAAGATGAGAATGTATCAATCTAAAATACTGCAATTATTGGTTTCCCATTGTATATAAAACAAATCATGACATAGGATAAAAGGTTGAAACCAACAATGTATTCAGAATTTGAAGTACTACAATCTCAAGACAAACTGATGAACCGCCATTACCAAATGTGCAGATATTTTTAAAACTCCTACCAATATTAGAAAAATCAATCCAAACAAAGGAAACAAAAAAAACACACTCACCAAACCTATATACAAAAAATAGAAAATTGTTCAAACAAAATAATTTTTGAGCAGAGAAACATTCACTGGCTAAGTATCAACGAATCCCTCTAATGTCTACAACCGAATAGTGATAAGACCAATTTTTTCTGTGACAATGAAAGGTCTGAGCCAAAAGAGTTGAAACTTGGTATACTTCGTAGTGTCCTTTTGTTTCTTATCCCGGCTCAATACCAAATCCCCTACTGAAAAATCTTTGTCATAAGAAAAATTCTCATTGAACCATATTTTAACTAACTGTTGATGTTGATACAGTTGGTTTTTGGATTTTTCCCTATTTTCTTCCAACTTAAGCAAAGTATCAATCCTCTGCTGAAGCAGGGATGAATAATCTTCTTGAATAGATTGGGCTAGTTGCAATGAGGGGATAGTAATATTGGATGGTAGGATGGCTTCCTTTCCATAAACTAAATAGTAAGGAGAATTTCCAATCGCTACCTTCGTGGTAATATGGTCTTCCCAAAGAGCATTGTAGAGTTGGGTGTGCCAATATTTATGATGAGAGGCCATTGTTTTCTTCAGAATGTTTATCAGGTTCTTGTTAGAAGATTCAGCAAGTGCATTTCGTTGAGGATAATAATTGGTAGAAAACTTGAGTTTTATCCCTTTTTCAAGGGCATATTATGTGAGATCAATAGACATGAAGTAAGATGCATTGTCAAAAACTAAATATTCAGGGGCACCAAACCTAATGACTATTTGACTTTCCAAGAAGGATATCACTTGGTTTGTATTGCACTGTCTGAGGGGAAATGCTTCCACCCATATGGTAAAATAATCCATGGCTGTCAGGCTATAGTTGTGTTGCAAGGAAGAAATAGGGTTGATGGGTTCAACAAAATCCAACCCCCATTGCTGAAATGGGAACTGGATTGCTACTGGTTGTAAGAGAAAGGAAGGTTTTTTAACTTTTCCAGCACACTTTTGACAAGGCTCACATTTTTTGACGTAAGCATGGGCATATCTAAACAAAGTAGGCCAATAATATCCTTCCCTAATGATCATGTGAAATGTCCTCTCCCCTGAGAAATTCCCTCCCGTAGTTCCTGCATGAAATTGGAAAAGAATATCATTTGTTTTATCCTTCTCTAAACATCTTAGAAAAAACCAATCATAGTTTTTTCTAAACAAAATACCATCAATAAATTGATATGGAGCCAATTTTAACCTTACATCTCTATGTTTTTTAGATTCGAGAGTTTCAGTGGCAAACCCATGATGTAGAAAAAACTTAATATGATTGTACCATTTAGACGTTGTAGATTCAATAATGTTAACAGAACCTGTCGGTATAGTTTCCTCTTGCTCCCATCATTTGATTGAGAGGTAAGCAGACACAGACCTTTCCCTTTGACAATCTTTGCTGGATTGATCTCCATGTCATATTCTTGCAATGCCATCATCTAGTGAGCCCTTTTCTCACCAAGTTCTTTCTGAACAAGGACATTTTGAATGGCCGCATAAGGGACAATTACCTTAGTCCTCAATTTTAACAGGTACGGTCTATAATGTTTTACTGATTTGTAAACCGGAAAGGCCTGCTTATCAATATGAAAATAGTTGAGTTTAGATCCCTTGAATGTTTAAATCATAAAGGAAATGGGGATTTCAGCATCATCACGATGTTTCTATGTCAGGACAGCTGCGTAGGAAAAGTTAGTAGCAAAGGTGTACATAATAAAATATTTGTTGAATTCTGGAGACATCAAAGAAGGTGCTTCTACAATGGCTTTCCTAATTTGAACAAAGTCATTTCTTTGTTCCTCAGACCACTTAAACTATGCATCTTTCTTAACTAGTGGTTGTAACGGCCACAAGGGGGTTCACTAGCGAGGCTATCATATCACGTCCATTCATATTGGGGGCTTGAGTACTCCTAAGAACCTAAAAAATACGTTGTCTCGTATTAAGGGGTCAAGGGGGGTTTTTAATTTGAGATACTAATATAAATATTGGGGGTTATTTTATTTGGGTGGGTTGAGGAATAACCTTTGAATTGTGGGATGGATTCATACCTCCACATCATGGGATCAATTCATACCTCCAAATCATGGGTTGGATTCATACCTCAATTCATTTCATCATTTCTTCTTCCAGCAGATAATTGAATATTTTTTGTAAAGATCTTTGAGAAACTTCTATAATTGTATTTAGATTTTTAAATTATGATAACATTGAAACTATTATTGTTAACTCTTTTCTGTGTTTTATTTTTGTGGGGTTACTCTTTTTGTTTCTTAGCAAAGTTATTTAGATATGAGCCTATGATTCCTGGAATATAAGGCACTACAATATTAGAATTTTGTGGCATTGAGATAACCAAGATGATATTATTTTGTTCTTTTATGCAAAATGTTATTGACATGATGTACAAAATGTTAGTATTGCCACTTGTTATGAATATGAATGCAATATTTCACACTTTCTCCATAATTGAGGTTGATTTTGCTAATGTTAAAACTGACGAATTTGTTGTTCTATATGAGGCCAATTTCCAAAATGTCACTTATTTTCTAGATATAAGTCACATTGAAACTTATGACATTTTTCAATATGCTTGAATTTTCATTTTGTTCCTTTCCAACTCCAAAGTTAAGACATGTAGCTAATCGGGAGTTTCAAAGTTGAGCAATTGTATTGTATTTTTTGTAGGCATTCTATTAAATGATCTAAATCTTCATTTTTTGAGTTGGGGTTTAGGCGGGTATTTAAATTCAATCAAACCTTGCTCCATGAAAACCAAGAAAAGTGAGATAAATACTTATTGGCTCATTGGAACCGAGAAAGGTTATATTAATATTTATTTTTGACTAATTATTTCTTTCAACTTTTTGTATTATTCTTTAACATTTTCACATTGTCAGTTAGGAATAGTTGTTAGATTGAGTTATGTTTTGCACATTCATAATTGTAATTTCAATTCTTGTATGCAAGGAATCCATCTTAATATTATATTGGAATTGGCTCATATATGAAAATATAAATCCTTATTTACATACCCTATGTGTTGTCATTACCATGAAATGGTATCATATAAGCTTCACCATCTGTCTATCTTTCTAAATATTGCATTCTTGAAATTTAAAAATGGATATTTTTTCCCTTTTTTGTAAAGATAAAAAAATAGATATAACTCGAGAAAAGGTAACTAAATGTTGTTGATTCCCTTGATTGCAAGACCAAATGTAGAGGAAGTGGAGGAAATTCATTACATATTGTGAATGAACCAAATGCAAGCTATCCACATGATCAATGGTGTTATTGGAAAGTAAGAGGAATTTTTCTATGTTCATTTGGGTTCTAACATCAATGATGTTTGTTTTGATAGGAAGGTAGTGAAGTCCATACAAGAAAGGGTTTTAATTTTTCATTTGTTTGGTATTTAATTTATTAAGCTTATAGAAAACATGATCTCTCTTTGGATATACATGTATTTACATGGTATAAAATTGTTAGATTGTTAGGTTGTGGTGTGAAACATATGCAGTTCTAATATTTTCTAAGCATTGCATTGACTATTGGACTATTAACCTTTTACATTGTTTGTTGCATTGATCTCTTGATTCGGTTTCCTTTTACAAATTTTTTTTTCTCCATTACTATTTCGTTGCATATTCCACTATCCAATGCTACAAATTGAACAGTCACCCCTAAAATTCCCTGTGGGATCATTATTAGCATTATACTATTAGTTTATTTAACATCATGTTTGCATACAATAAGATGTGTTAGGGATAATTTTCTTTACAACTTGATAATATGATATAAATTTGGTATTAAAAATGGGTTGACAAAACTGGATACCTACAATATCTGGTGAAGCTAGGGGTTTTCTTAATTGCAGAGGTAGATTGGGAGGGGGGTTCAACAATATAATTTTATGAGGCATTTTCCAATATTTAGTGAAAATAAGGATATTATTTAATATCCTACGAATGGTCGTGTTATGTAACAAGTTCACTAAGGGAATCCCCCTTGGTAACGACTTAACAACTTGAGAAAAATTTGGGACGAACCTATGAACAAAATTGATCTTACCCAAGAATGATTGCATGGATTTCCGTCAACCTGGGAGGCCGATATTTGAAATGGATTCACTGTGCTCCAGATCAATAATCATGCCTTCCTTATAAATAATGAAACCTAAGAGCCTACCTTCCGTGACCGTAAAGATAGACTTCTTGGGGTTGAGTGAAATCTCCTACCTTCTGCAATGTTCAAATACCTGTTTCAAAGAAGACAAATGTTCATGCCATTTTTTAGAATAGATTGTTACATCATCTAAGTATACCATGACAAAATTGTGTATCAAAACCCTAAAATCTATATCCATAGCTCTATGGAATGTGGATCCTACATTTATCATCCCGAAAGGAATTCTCCTGTAAGCGAAGGTTCCCGAAGGGGTCTTGAAATTTTTTTTAACTGATGATCAGGGAAACCAAGACTTGGTTATATCCTATGAAGCCATCAAGGAGTGAAAAAATGTTATACCCAACTACCTTCTGTAGGATATTCTCCATAGGAGGAACATGATAGTTTTCTTTCTCAGAGGCTTTGTTTAAGTTCCTGAAATCAACATAGAGCCCGATTTCCCCATTCTTCTTTCGGATGGGCACCAAGTTGGCTATCCACTGATTATGTCTAACAAGGAATATGATTTGCACTGTCAATAACTTATCAAGGTGTTTCTTTACAGAGGGTTCCAAGCTGGGATGCATCTTCCTCAACTTCTGTTGGTAAGGTCTTACTTCTGGTTTCATCAGGATATTATGATGCATGATACTAGTTTCAAAGGTTTTGATTTCGTTGTACGTCCATGCAAAGATGTCTTTGAACAATTTTCACAACTTGATAAAATATCTCCTTTCTTCATCAGAGAAATTAACTCCAAGGTTGATGAATCAAGGATTTTGTTTAGTTCCCAAGTTGATCAGTTCGTAGTTGAGAGATGAACTATGGGTCCTATAGTTGGTCTTTTGTTTGAACTTGTATTATAGGTCATAAAGTTTCTCTAAGGTGATGACCGATTTAGGCATAATGTTGAAAATATCAGAAAAGGATTCATCGTGTTGAGCCTCATCAATTGCCATTTCTTGAAAGGTGTCCTGGGTTGAGAGAAAGTACAATATTTGCTGATCATTGTCAAATACTTTCCAATTCGTCATATTTTTCGGAATGGAAGGCCTGTACATCAATTCAATTGGAAACGTTTTTGGGGACAGACCTTTCGGTGGAATCAATCTAGATGCAGTATTAGCCAGAATATCAGCATCGAAATTTTGTTATCTAGGGACTGACTTGATTTTGAATGCTAAAAAGAGTTAGTGAGATCCCTTATCAACTTTTGATAATTAATTAAATGAGGAGACATGAAATGTATTTGGTTTCTTACCTGCTTTAATATGATCTCAGAATCTCCAATGCATTCAATTACCTTTGCAACCATGTCAATGGCTTTTCCACAGTCCTTGGACCAATGCTTCATAATCATATACATTATCGATGTATTTGAACTCGAGTCTACATGCAATCATGGTTTTCGTGACTTTTGCATCAACTAGGACACAACCTGCACCAGCCCCATGTTTAGATCTGGAGCCATCAAAAAATATATTCCATGAAATAGCATCAATCCTAAAATAAGTATTTACATTATATAGATTTTATACAATAGTTCCATAGAATGGTATAGTAGTAACATGGAAAATTTGTGACTGGTTCTGTACATTATCTATCAGTGAAGCATCAACAGGTAGATCTCCAAATAATGTGTCAGACATGAAGTGTTCAATGTGAGTTCTGAAGTAAGAGATAGATTCATTTGATCCATCAAGGTCCATAACTATTTTATTTATAACTGGTTCCCTACTGATCTTAATTTTATTGGTTTGTCCATTGAGGGGAAGCCATAGGTGAGACTAATCAGTGGTGAAGTAACATTTCAACTTCTCAAACCAATCTCTACTTAGCCACATTTGTGGCTAGGGTTTTCACCCTAGCTTGTGCTGATGAGCACCTACTAAGGAATCTGGAATCCTTAGTAGCAGTTCAATAATGTAAAGAAAAAAGAGACTGAAATAAAAACTAAGCTAAAGCAGTAAACGTAAATAACATGAAATAAGAACAGCAAATAAATGTGTAATGGCGTTTTGATTAAGATTACCTCCAATGAGGAGGTTGGTGGAGTCCTGTCAAAACCCCAAAAATTTAGGAAAATTTAAAAACTTTTAAAATAATATTAAAACATAATAAATGCAATTGTTAACTGACTAAACCAGTTTTTATTTCTTTTAAAAAAATAATAGAGTATTTTTTTTATTAATCTGTACAATGTAGAAACAGTTTTCTTTTCAGCTTCCAACTGTTTATCTGCTTGCAACAAAAGGTGATTTGTCGTCTAAGGGCTGGGGCTTACTTAGCTTTCGAGCTAACGCAGCCGTTTACTTTTTATTTACAGGTCTACAGGTATAAGTATGGTTCGAAGTTAATCAAGTAATTTGAAGTTACGATTTCAGTTTTTCTGCATAAACTTATTTTGATCAAAGAAAAATCGTGCTTAGATAGATATCTCTAAAATTCTCAAGGTATTACTTTCGCTACTACTGAATCTTTTCTGCAAACCTTAAAATAAAGAAAAACTGTCTTTCGTCTACATTCATAATAGTAATGTTACTTCCTTCAAGGTCATAATCTTATAAGTTTTACAAAATAAA
>LPNX010743394.1:276837-338701 GCA_001517045.1 Pseudotsuga menziesii | reverse complement strand
TTATTTTATTATTTTAACTATTATTTTATTATTTTAACTATTATTTTATTATTTTCCTTAGGAGGCCCATTTTAGACCCCAAAATTCCTCTAATGAGTTGTTTTGCTCACCGATACAAATTGAAATTCTAGTTGTTTTGACCACTATAGAATTGGAAAAATAGCTGGGAAAAGGTCCGATTGGGCCTAAGAAAATTTGGTCATACCTAAAATCCTGTCACCATCATGTGATAAGACATTTGGACATGCCTACTTGCCCTGAATCCCATCTTCTGGAGTGGAAAATCATATTATTTGTTAATATTTGCATACAAATTCCCAACACTATGCTTTACCCTTTATCCAGAAGCGGTACCCATGTTTGCACCGCCCATCTCCTGTTTCCCACAAGCGGTGCCACCGCTTATGGCCCTTAGTCCATAAGTGGCTAATACAAGAACTGTTTTGTCACTGAAGGAGAAACATGGTACCCTGGGTAAAAAGGGAAAAAGAGAAGCTTCTCGAGGCTTCTAGATGATAAGCCTCGAGATATCCCTTATCCCTACTATAGTGGGTCAGTGGAGCTCGATATCCCCCATCTTAGGATCTTGGAGGCCAACTCACCCACAAATATCTCAACCTACCCTATCCATTTAGCCTTATAAATACAATCTTATAGCCATGGTTGAGAGAGAGAACTCTTAAGGAATTGTTACGTTGTTGGATTGATCACTTGGTCCATATCATTGGAGAGCATAGAGAGAGCTAGAGTCGGAGCTTATGGGGATGAGAATGCTTTGTTTCATGGAGATGCATGTCAACACTAAGGATTGGTTGTAAACTTATTCATATTTCTTTAATGCAAGTTGATTTCTGTCCCACATATATTGTTGATGTTTGATTTCATATGTATGTTGTTATATTCCTTAGTCACTAGCATAGATTAGTAGATCAAATTCTGGTTGCTTTGATTTGTTTCATGTTGAACTCATTGCAGGTACACAGGAGGACTATCAAATCCTTGTATTCTAGATATCTACAGTGTCTAGGGAGAGTCTTCAACCTCTGTCTTCTATTTGTTCTGGATCTGAACCATTCAGACCAGTGGAACACCTTGCTGTCCGCGAGAGTTGAAATATTCCAACTAACAAATATGGGGACTCTGCTGGGGAATGAAGTTGTGTATCAGTCATTCTGATCTTCCTCAGTCTCCAACTCTTGTCCAAATCTAGCCTCCGTTTTCAACTCTCTTCAGTCAGATCTACTCTTTGGCTGACTCCATTTGGGTTTGAAACCTTTAGATCTGTTCAGATCTGAGTCATTTCGGTCTTTTATGCTCTGTTTCTATACTCAATTCAACAGTATTTGCCTTGATATAGTCTGTTTTTTACTTGATCCATCATTCTTCTTGTGTTTTGGTCATCTATAGGGAACCGCTCCCATGCTGTGTACGAGAAGTGGTTCCACTGCCTGAACAAAGTGGATAGGATGCGGTGTCACCTCCTGTAACATGTTAGCAAGAAGCGGTGTTGTCTAGGAGACACTCTATCAACACTTGAGAAGTGCGGTGCCAGGTAGGCATTATTCCAAATCCTTTTTTCATTATTTTTCTTTGTAAAAATTTGGATTTTGTTGCTTTTAGTTCTGCTTGTTAGACTTGTGTTACTGTATCTGATGCTTGTGGTTTGAGATTTTATGGTTTAAGATTTATTTGAGTGGAATTTCAAAAGTTTGATAAAGTCTTTTGATTGTTAATCCGCTTCTATGCTTGTTGGTTGTGTTTACGAAAGAGTTTCTTGTTTTCTGAAAATCTTAGGGTGTTATTTGAAATCTCTTTTCGTTTATGCTACATACACTAAAAGAAGAACACTAGATTAGCTTCTAGGTTTCATTTCTTATTTGCATAGTAAACTTCTTTTTCCTTCCTTTAAAAAATAAAAGTTTTGACTGAGACTAAGATATCATCATTAAGCATTGGACATTGGTTTTCTGATTGGTTTTACAAGCTATCAGGACCTTTATGATCTTTCGTCTCTCATGCATTTAGAGCTATATCGATCAAAATAAAATAAAAAATGGTAGTTTTAAGTTAGATTTGCTTATGTTTGAGAAATTTGAAAAAATAAAGTGCATTTGCATATAGGTGTGCTTCTTGTTTTTCTTTTAGGAAAAGAGATTCTGCCCCTTCTCATTTGCTTTTGGAACGAATAAATCAGTTTGGAAAAGTGATTGCTTGTCTTTGATTTGATGTTCATGACTGTGGTGTGGAAGTATTTTTGGTTTTTAAAACATAAGGAAAACACTTGCTTTCCCTCCTGTAAGTAGGCATACTGAACAGTAAAGTGAATATTTTGCAACGGCATATTGCATGGTTTTACTTTTCTATCAAAACATCATGCATTCACCTAACCATACAAGTTAAAATTAATGGTAGTTGTAGGTTAAAATTTACATAGTAACTTGAGTGATAGGTTAGAGATGTGTTCGGGCATCGTTAAGCATAGGAGCTGTCGTTATTTGTCAGTATTACATTTCGGGACTCACACGGTTCTTCCACGTACCGTCGGTATATCGAACAGCCTTTCACATACCCTTGAGGTATATAGAAAGGTACTTCACGTACTCGATTGTATATCGAAAGGCCCCTTGTGTACAGTTATGCATTAGACAACACTACTACCGATTCGAGCTCCCACGTATCTTGGGTATATCGGGAGACCCCACTAAGGTACCTTATCTATCTGAGAAAAACCCTTTGGTCATCTTTCTTAGATCCATACACTGAAAACAACATTAGGGGAGATTACTATGCACGTACCCTCGAGGTATACCGTGAGTGGCACCTTCTTGACAATCCTAGTGAGAGACTTGACTTTTTGAACTCCTCCTATCATTTTAAGTGTGCTTGTTTTGACCTATAGCTTGTGTAGGGAAATTCGTTTTGGTGTGTTTTCTAGATTTTCAGACCCTAGGTTAGTTAGGAACTGTACAAACTGGCTGAGTTAAGACAGTCCAGAAGAGTACGGGGCTTGCCACTTGATTTTATTCCTGGTTCAGGAGAAAATCCTATGGAAGCTATTGACCAAGGAGCTGCTACTACCTCCCATGTGGGAGACAATGTGGTTGTGGAAAGCAGAGTACCATATTCTTCACACTCACCTCCCTTGGTCGAACAGCCTTCTCGGGGATATTCCTTGTTCCATTCTCCCGTGGAAGGACATGTTGATGATATTGCTTTCCCAGATTTTGGTCCCAATGCTCAATTTTGGGAAACCCCTGTAGGTCAATCCATTGCTTTATTTGGCACCCATGGAATCTCTTCTGAAATTGAAGAAGAACATAGGCAGTACCATTCTGGCATTCTTTGTGCAGAGGAGATTGATAAGCAAATTGATGACATTTTAGGCCCAACACTACCAAGATCCACATCTGTTCCTAGAGGATATCGTTCACTTGCCAAATCTATGAGACCCATTGAACCAATTATAGATCATCCATTGATACCCTGCAACCTAGGTCAAGATACCACCCCTACCACCTCTCATGTTATGTCTATATCTAATATTCCTAGGTCTTCTGTACCTGAGATTCAATCTTCAATTCCTATTTCGTCTACACCTTCTAGTGCCCAGGGGTAACCCTCGGCACGACCTACGTTATCTGACACCGGAATTGTTACTAGTCAAAGTTAGATCTCTAACATAGAACCATCTACAGTTTATGTCCCTCCCACCCATTCTAATGTGGTTAATCCCCCATCCAGTTCAGGTCAACCCTTCGGGGATCAACCTGTAACCATTCAATCTTCTGGAGGTTATGGTTATCAAATAACTGTAGGTAATATTAATTATCCACCCAATTCTACAGGAATTACATACCCTACTTATAATTTTACGCCATGGGGGCAACCCAACTGGTATTACATGCCAGCCATGGGAGCGATACCTATACATACTGCGGGAGGTGCCAGAGGACACCCTTATGGAGGCCCCCCCCCTGGGGGGTCTAATGGTCCTGAAGGATTTGGAAACTTTCCTCCTTATGGTCTTGGTGGCCCTAGTGGTCCTAGGGGACTTGGTGGCTTTCCTCCTTCTGGCCCTGGAGGGTCTGGTGGCCCTCCTCCTAGTGGTTCTGGTGGTTCTGGAGGTTTACCCCCTCCTGGTGGTCTGCCTCCTAGTGGTCCCAGTGGCCCTGATGGTCCTCCTCCTGGAGGCCCTGGTGGTCCTAGCGGTCCTGATCCTGGAAATAAACCCCTCACAGGTGGATCTTCTGGTAGTTCTTCATCACAACAACCTGTTTATCAGTCCGCTTATGGTCCTACTAGTAATTATATGCCATATCAATATTACCAGTATGTTCAGCCCAACCGACAGTTACCCTTCCTAGAAACTTTGGACTTACTTGATCTATCTATGTTGATTAATGACCCCATTCGACACAATCCCTCGTGGCCACCCATTCCAGTAAAGTTACCATCAAACATCCCGAAATTCGATGGGAAATAAGGAGACGATCTGAAGAACCATGTGATGACATTCCATTTTTGGTGTTCTTCGAACTCCCTCATGGATGACTCCATTTAGTTACGAATCTTTCAACGAACTCTGACCGGTACAGCTGTGAAGTGGTACATTGAACTCCCACAACATTCATTTGTGGATTTTGGCTTGTTGGAAACCGCGTTTCTTACATACTTTCAGCTCCCTATTCGTTATGCAACACGTACTGATATTTCAACCTCTATGTGATAGAACACCTCCACCCACATTTCTAATCATATTCATGAGTGGAGAAGGCAGAGAAGGCTTATTAAGGCCCCTATTCCAGATCAGTTACTAGCTGATTGGTTCACCAAATCCTTGTTGCCTCCTATTGCCCGAGATGTGGCTATGGGAGGTGCCATTACTAAAGAGCAGGCTATTAGTCGGGATCAGTACCTAGACTTGGTTTATTCCCAGTTTAGCACTCTTTATGACCTGATCCCTCAAGCTCCTCTCCCCAGCACCAATCCTTCCAAGCCACCAACAGAAGTACATGTTGATGGGATCGTTGGTTCAATCCAGTCCCCATCAATGGTGAAACCTGCTAAGTAAACCCAAACTAACCCATGTACTCCTTCGACTCCTAAGGTTTCTGTCGAGGTAAATTCCATTCAAAGTACTCAAACCTCAGGTGATAAAAAGAAAGGTATAAATCGAAATAAAAAACCTGGAAACCAACCGGAGACGCCACGACCAACCAATGGTGATAACCACAAAGGGAAAAGAAAAGCAAAATATCCCTATCTGCTATGCAGTGGTGACCATTTTTGAAAGGAGTGTCCTCTTCAGGATGAAATCTCCCAATTTTTGAAGTCCAATCCCGCACCTGCAGTACTTACGGATCCTTTTCCCTCTCAACAACAAGTGATAGACCACATATCTAATCAGGGTAATTCTAGTTCATCATAGGAAATTCGTATGATGTCCTTAGATACCATCCATCTGCAAAATCGAAGTCAGAATTATGATAAACCTACGGATAAAAATGAAGATCATTCGTTTTCATGGAAAACCCCTTCTACTAGTTCTCCTGCATCCTCGTCTACTGTCCCCTTGTCTATCGTTAAGCCTACTCTCGACATGATTTTACACCCACCTAAGAGTACTCTTTGGAAGGCAATATTTAATCCCAATGCCCGAGCTGCTGAATTTTATAATGTGGTTGAATATCTCACTTAGGAACCTTATGCAATGTCTACCCTAGAAGTACTCCAAAGTTGTCCTACACAACACAAAAACTGTTGACTGCATTAGGAGCTCTAGACTCGGATAACACCAACTTGATCCATTTCAATGTTGAGAACTATAATTCTAGGTTACCACATAAACTTGCTTTTCAAGTCGTTACAAAAGTGATTGGAATTTTTTTTTTTCAAAAAATCCTAGATGAAGGAACTTCGACCTCCATTCTGTCTCTGTCTTGTTGGAAATCCCTTGGCTCTCCCGAGCTTGTAACATCTCCTACGACCCTTAAATCCTTTGACAGGCGGGGTTTCTAGCCCCATGGTCTCATATGAGCCCTTGCGGTCGATCTGGGGGGCATAACCGTTTCCATCCAAGTAGAAGTGGTAGATGCCCCTTTAGATTACAATCTCCTTCTAGGATGAAATTGGCTCTATTCCATGACTGTTGTTGCTTCAACAGTATTCTGAACTGCCCCACATCTGGGGAGAATCATCACTATTGACCAGCTTGAATTCTGTGCATCCGATGTTACTACCTCCATGCCTAATAACATCCCCATGTTAGGCCAGTCCCCTCCTCCTTATCAGTCAATTGGGGTAGGCGTGTTGAAGGATTCTTCCCTCATAGGAGTTTTTCCATCCACTCCTCCTAGCACAGATTCCGCATCAGTCCATATGATCACTTCATTTGATTGTGAGCCTAAAGGAAAACATGTTGTTGAGTCTACCTCGTTAATTCCTCATGAAGCTATGTATGACACCATTCAAAATTCTTCCAATGATCACACTGATGACCTTCATCTAGTGGCTTTGGATCCCTACCATTTGTCGTATTGGTTAGAAACTTCTCTTCCCACTCTGGATTATCTCGCTGAGACTTTTCCTTCCAACGAGTCCATCATTGAGATCATGAGCATGAATGAGTCCATTTGGGAGGATCACCATCATAGATCCATGTTCCTCCCCAACACCAGTTCGGTTAACCATGATTTTGCATCATTGTTTCCTACTGATATTGTCAACGTTCCCCAAAGTCCTATATTGTTGCAACATATAGATTCTGAAGGAAACCTTTGCAACATTACTCAGACGAACCTGATTGACATATTAGCCAATCCTGATGTTATTGAGAATGTTCATGTTGGGAAGAACTACTCTGCAGATGAATCTAAAGCCTATAAGGCACTTTTTAAAGAATTTCGTGATATTTTTTCCTGGTCCTATGAAGAGATGTCGGGGATAGACCCTTCCATCATGGTCCATGAGATTAAAACTTCTCCCTCGGCCAAACCTGTCAGGAAAAACCTTAGGCAAGTCCATCCTCGGAAGGCCACAGCTATAAAAGCTGAAATTGAGAAGCTTCTGAAAGCTAGGTTTATTTATCTTATACCCCTAACGGACTGGGTATCAAACGTTGTCCTTGTCAATAAAAATCAATGCACCATTAGATCTTGTATTGAATTTAGGGATCTGAATAAATCTTGTCCCAAGGACAACTTTCCTACCCCCCATATCGATCAGATTATTGACAACTGTGCTGGTAGTGTCATCTTTTCATTCATGGATGGATTTTTCAGCTATAATCAGATTGAGATATTTCCCTCCTATCAACATAAGACGGCATTCATTTTCCCATGGGGAACCTTTGCATATAAGAAGTTACCATTTGGATTGAAAAATGTTGTAGCTACGTTCTAGGGTGCGATGTCCTATGCGTTTCATGATGTCAAACACATCGTTGAACCATACCTTGACAACCTCCCTGCTTATTCTCAGCGATGAGAGGACCACCCTAGTCATCTTAGAGAGATATTCCTGAGATTTCGTCATTATAATATATGGCTCAACCCACATAAATGTGTTTTTTGCATTGAGACGGGACATCTGCTAGGTTTTGTGGTATCCAAAGATGGCATCCGGATAGATCCTTTAAAAATTTCCGCCATTCCTGATCTACCATCCCCAACTAATCTCTTGGAAATCCAAAGTTTGTAGGGGAAGGAAAACTTTCTCCACTGTTTCGTGTACAATTTCATAGAGAAAACACATGGTTATATGCGTCTCCTTAAGAAGAACACTCCATTCTTCTAGGATGACCAGGCCCAATGCACCTTTGATAATCTTAAGCACACTCTGACTCATTCACCCGTGATACACCCCCCTGATTATTCAAAGGACTTTCTCTTGTACATTGCTGCCTCTACTACTACCATCGATATGGTTTTAGTGCAGGACAATATCCACGGTCAGGAGCACATGATTTATTACACTAGTAAGAATCTCTTGGATTCTGAAACATGTTATTCATGTGTGGAAAAGTTAGCATTGGCCACGGTCATTTCTGTACAAAAGTTTCGTCATTACATTCTTCTCTGGACTACCACCATATTGGCAGGCCAGAACCCAATGTACTACATCCTGAATCGTCAGGTGCTCGGGGGCAAGTACTCCTGTTGGATTGTTATCCTTTAGGAGTTTGATCTGGAGTTTTCCAAGGATACATCAAAGAAATCCTTGGTCTTTGCAGAGCTTATGTATGACCTTACCTGTGCTTCGACAGAGTCTGAGCCTAGTGATTCATTTCCGGATGAATTCCTATTCCTAATAAGCACTACTGATCCTTGGTATGGAGATTTGCTAATATATCTCCAGACACAACATTTTCAATCGCATCTATCACACGATGATAGCTGCCGTATCCGTCACCACGCAAAATACTATCTCATCCTGAATTATACTTTGTATAGACATGCGATCAACTCTATTCTCTGATGATGCCTCACTCATGAGGAGGCTGAACTTGTCTTAAATAATTGCCATTCTAGAGCATGTGGACGTCATTTATCTGGGATGGCTACAGCCCAGAAAATCCTTCGCACTGGCTATTTCTGGCCTTCGATATTCAAAGATTGTTTTGAGGCTGTTAAGAAATGCTCACCTTGTCAACACTTTTATCCTAAAAAGTACACCCATCCTGCTCCACTACACTCCATCATTGCCATTGGCTCATTCGCCAAATGGGGGATTGACTTCATGCATTGTAATCCTACCTCAGCCGGGGGGCATGGTTACATCATCATAGCCATGGATTATTTTACTAAATGGGCTAAGGCCATGCCTACATATGCAGAAGATGGTAATACTGTCGCCCTCTTCTTGTTCAATCATATCATATCTATATTTGGAGTTCCACAGTCCATCATTACTAATCACGGATCCCATTTTCATAATCAGATGATGGAGGAAATGAGTGCCAAGCTAGGGCTTCTCCATGAAAAATCTACACCGTATTATCCACAAGATAATGGTCAGGTAGAGGCCATTAACAAAGTTTTGAAAACTATGCTTCGTTGGATGGTTAGAGATCATAAATCCAACTGGCACCATGTTCTTTTATCCACTCTCTGGGCTTATCAGACTTCTATGAAAATAGCTACTAGTTTCATGCCATTTCAGCTTATCTATGGACTTGAAGCTGTCTTACCCATCCAATGTCAGATTCCATCTTTACAACTTACTGTCGAACTTCTCCTAGACACTTCCACAGAGGAATAAATATTTGTATACTTGAGTAACCTTAATGAGACTCGCAGAGATGCTTCCTTGGATAATGTGGTGCATAATAAATGCATCAAGGCGCAGTATGATAAATCCATCTAGCCTCGTGTCTTTAACGAGGGTGACCTAGTCTTGACCTATGATCAGAGATATGACAAACTAAGGAAGGGTAAGTTCGAATCCATGTGGTACGGACCTTTTGTTATTTCCAAGGTGTTAGAGAAAAGAGCTTACGATCTTGTTGATTATGATAAGATCCCTTTGGGGAAACCTCGCAATGGGTTGCACCTGAAAAGGCACTATGCTTAGGTTTTCTTCAGTAGTATCTTGTATATATGTATATTGATTGGATTTCAGTGTGCTTTTAGTATTTTCAAGATGGTTTTGAGTTTCGTGTCCACATCTATTTATACCATGTTTTGGTCACACAGATGGATTTCTATAGTTTCGCTGATGGTGCTTGCTGCCACACCTTGTGTGGAAATTGAACCAGGTGATAGATTAATTTTACTCACAACAATTAACAATTGATCATGCAAAATCACTCACAAAGAGACTGAAAATTGGAGCTGAACACTAAACTGTATTAAATCAGTATACAATAGCCAACCCTGTAATAACATAGGTTGCTGAATAAATAACATACATCAGGGATTTGAATGCATGAGGAGCAATTCGAATCTAGCATAAAGCAGGCTTACTAAAAATAAGCAAATCCCCCATAGGTGTAAAAAGCTGATCCCAAATCTGTCATGTTGGAGCTCACGAATTAGAAAAATGGCTTAGGAAAGCTAAAGAGTGGTGGAATGGTAGCTCATACATTCTTTTTCATGGAGAAAAGAGTGGAGGATGAAGAGGACAAAAAACTAGTTCACCTCACCTAGTCTAGCTTTTCTATTTGCCTTAAAACACTGAAAAAGCAGGGAATAAAGCAGAAAAAGCAGAAGGGCACCTAGGAGGCCAGGAATAAAGCATATTTGATTCCTTGGGATTTCCCATGCGCTACATGAGTCAAATGAGGCAAGTTTGACCACTATGGATAGGTAAAAGACAACTTGCACAAGGTGGGACACATGAACTAGGCTAATAAGACAGAAATAATTAAATTAATGTCTAAATGGGTAAACTATGGGTTTATTATTCTAACACCCCCCCCTTGAGCCTGACTTATGAGTAATATATCAGAAAATTATAGGGCCTAGAAACAAGGCTTAGTCACCCTTTACATACTGCATGTCCATTTAAACAAGGAAAGAGGCAAAACCAACTTGGGAAAATCCTCCCTTAAACATGGATTGTAAAAAAAAATTGTAGAATCTTGTCTTCACTCATGCTTTCACAGCATGATCAGCAATCCCCAGCAGTGATTTGAGATTGCTGAAGGTCTTCTCACAAAATGCTTTGGTGAATATATCAGCTACTTGTTCTGAAGATGAACAGAAGAGTAGGTGAATGGTGCCATCATGCACAAGTTCTCTGATGTAGTGCATATGGATCTTAATGTGTATGGTTCTCTGCATCTGAACTGGATCTTTGTAGACTCAAATGGTACTCTAGTTATCACAGTAGATGGTAGTTGAGTACTCTGGTTCGAAGCCACACTCTCTGTCACGTCCCCGTCCCTCAACCGGCGAAGAGGACGTGGCCAACACATCAACACAGCTGGGAAAACAGCCCATGAACATAATCAAATGAAATCAATGCTGGAATTAAGCATACACAGATGCATTATTCTTCGATTGTACAGCGGAAGCAAACATACATTCCAGCAATTACATGTTCATCATAATTCCATATCCAATTGATATAATTGCAGAGATAGATTAGCAGCACTTATCTGTTAGTGAAGAACTTGCCCGCAACCAGCTACGTCGCTGCAACGTTCCACCCAACCATAGGCCAGCGTGCTCATCAATATCTCAACACACTGCCACCCCCGAGCTGGGCATGATTCCTCTGGAATAAGGGTCAATTTCAGGCTTACACATAGCCAAGAGGACACAAAACGGCCAAACCAACATGGCTGGGTTTATCAGGCCATCAACAGATCATCCAAGCCAGCACAGTCCAAGGGACAACCACTGCATACCAGCAGCCATAATAACCCTTCACAGTTTTGTGAAGAAGGAAAAACAACCAGGGACAACCCCAAATAATGGATGACCATAGCTCAAGTCCCATGGACGACACGGAGTTGTTCTTGGCCCTATCGTGGCCAAAACAACTCAACCACTACATCCCAAACCAGGGAAACAACAGCGGCCCAATTTCACAACAAAATTGACGGCAACTATGCACAGTCCCAGAACAGGGAGACCCAGCCGACATATTGGGAATCAACGGTGACCCAAAACAAATTTTAGCACCCCAGCCCACAAAACGTGGGTGAAAACAACAGCAACCCAATATGTGGGTTAAAGCCACGGCCAGCAAAACGTGGGGAAACAAAAGCCCCAAACAAAATAGTGAGCACGGCTCTCACATGGAAAGAACGCCCCAACCAGAAGAATACCTGTGCATGGGTAAACAATCCGACCCAGCAAGGAAAAGAACAGACAATGGAGGCCCTGCGTGAGGAAAAACGGCTCCATTTTTTCCCATGGATGCACCACTAACAGGAAGGACATGAATTTGCAGTTCATGGGTGCTCAGCAACTCGTGGGGGAGAGGAAGAAAACCTACATGAGACCAAAAACGCCCCCAAAACCTGTGCGTGAGGAGCCAACAGACCCAAAATCGTGGTGAGAGTGAGTGAACTGACCATGGATGAGTGCGTGAGGGAGAAGAATGGCAAACATGGGTGGAGTGGGCAAGTGGGTAAGGCTGACAGCCTGCCACAACCACCACCACTTCAGCAATAACTGCCCTCAACCACTCAGCCATAACTCCTCAACCACCAGCTGAGCATTAAATAGGTTAACAAGGTTGGATGAGACATAAGGTGACAAACAACAAAGGTGGTGAAACAACAAGGTAACAAAACATGGGTTTTTCCCCCATAAACCAAGGTTTGACATCCCCCACCCCTTATCCTTTGGAACCATGCCCTTTTCATTCAACGTTGCACTGCCATAGCTGGTTGTGGTTTATTTTAATTGATGTGCGTGTTTACATGATGCCATGTTAAAATGTGCCGGATAGCACGACATACCATCGGCAATTATCCCCATTGCCGAAACATACACAACCAAATCGATGGTGGGGCTTTTGCCTTGAGCTCCTCACCACGATTAATTACAATATATACATCATGCAAACGGGGTTGAAACCGAAGACATCACATTCCCCTCCCCCTTGGAATAACACCGTCCTCGGTGTTCCATTACATATATACAATACATATACAATTGCACATCAAAATTTGAAAAGTGCAGATCTGTCCCATGTTCAATCATTTACTTTGAACGTTCAAGACCAAGCCTCTCAGCTTCCATGGAATTCTCCTACTAGTTCTTAGCTTCTAGCTGATCCCTAATTCTAGGAACTTTGCGGCTATTGCCCTCATCATGTTCCCTCATTGGACAGTCCCGGCGTAAATGATGTCCTCCATATCTCCAGCATCTCACTGGCTGCTTCATCTTGACCTGCTCAATTTCCTTTGAGTCTTCATGCCTGGACCGTTTCTTATTGGGTCGCTTGGACAATTGTCCCAATGCTGATCCACCTTCCTTTTCTTTGCCAATTGATCCCAGAAGGCTTTTCACCTCCCTTTGCAAACCAATAGAGCCTTGCAAAATCTGGTGGTTCATTTCACTCTGCCTTTTCTGTATCTTGAGCATCTCCCCAAGATTCTCTTGGGTCTTGGCAATCACTTGAAGGAGACTTCCAGCTAAGTCCAAAAACTTTTGATCTGCTGCCATAATCAACGTGCACCACCTGGTTTCACTTTTCTCACCTGTGAAGTGCACCATTGAAATTCTATCAGACCAAGCATAATATAGATATCAAAATTAGTTAGTTAATTACCCAATTGGCATGATAGTCCAATTTCCATTAAGGAAACTTTCATATTTTTCATGCCCTTCCCCAACAGGCACATGAGCTCCTTCATGTCCATTTCTAGGCAGGGAATTAACTATTCCAGCATTCACAAATTTACTTTAAGCAAATACATACATTTCATTCTCAATCATACATGCATTCAACAATCCCTTTGTTTTCACAATGCATAACATATATATACATATAATCAAAAGGCAAGAGAGAGCAGTAAGAGTTTTTCCCCTCTTTATTTTGTTCCATCCTGGAACCCACACCATCACTGTGGCTTTTCATACTCTCAGCCTCTTTCACTTCACCGTGAATTTTGGACCAATCTTTCTTGGTCATGACACTTAGTGTCTTTGGTCTATTCCAGACCTCTAAACCATGGAGTCTCTCCACATGGTTTGTCTCGGCTGCTAGGACTCCCCCGTCTTACTAGCACCTTTTTCATTACCGCTCAACCCGAGCTTTCCAGGACAGTCACATGTCCACATGCACCCCTAGGATGCTCTCATAGTCCTTGCTCCCAGTGATACCTATATCCAAACATTGAATAGGTTCACATGTTTAGTTTATTCTCATTAGTTTTATCTCTAAAGAAAGAGTTTAAAACATCATAACCAAATCATATACACATGTATATTCATAAGCAAAATAATCCAATACTTATCTGTATTGGGCGTTTCCTCGTTCGTCCACAGGATCCTGCTTCGCTTTGCAAGCCTTGGGATCGCCTATGGACTTAGATGTTAGGTCAGCACGCCGGTTGCTCCACAACATCAAATAATTAATGTCCAGCCAGTACATAAGCATGTCAACTGGGCTTGGAACTTTATCATGACCATTTCCAGGTCTAGGATCTACTATGGATCCTTAGGCATATCACAGCCCATCATACACTTATGTCAACAATGACACATACACTTATACCAACCATACACTTATATCAACATACACTTATATCAACAATACACTTATATCAACCATTTACCTTTACCTTTAGCTTGTCAACACAAGCAATACAAGCAAACTCATCAGCATCATTGCTCTAAAACTGTAATCACATTTCATATCATTCACTATCAAATATTGAGACACCAGGAGTGCGTCCACTCCCCAGAGTGTAATCAATATTGAGAACCCTTTCATGACTCGACATCAGAAAAGTGTGCACCCATTCTCGGTGTGTGCCATGCAGGCCCTGTGCATACTCAAGCAACAGTCATCATGGAAATAAATCAGAACATGTTCTGCATATAAAATTTAATAATTAAACATGCATATTCATAGCAAGCGTCACAGAACACTTATCCATTTTTCGTCGTAGTATGCCTTTGTATCTGTTAGACACTGTCCAGGAGTTGGGAAAACTGAATGCTAAGCTGGTGAGCTCGCTGCAGAGCTAGGAACACCTACACTAGAACTAGCCTGACTTCTATAACATCCACACACACACCCAGCACAAGGAATCAGTCCCTTCTCTGCTACACAGTCCCTCAGGCCCTGCATTCCCTTCTAGTGCTATCCCGGGGTTGTGGAGAAGAAAGCCAGCCCTCTAGCTCTGTCTGTGTGGTTTCCAATCACCAAGTTTAAGAAAACCAAGGCCCCATCCCTGTTTCCTGTTTACGTTTCATATCCACACACGTCTCACTGACATAATCCAAACCATCTCACTCATGTTATCACCAAACATGCAGTGCAGATGAGACATTTTCAAAATGTCTAATGGTGTTTCACCCGAAACCCATTTCCAAGATAAGGGAAAACCTTCCCATGAAGCTTGGCTCTTGCAGGTCATTACACATGATCTTCCTGCAGTGTGTACCCCTGACACATTCATCAAATAGCCAAATAGTCAGTCATTACTCGATACTACAATCCCAATTGATCGTTCCATAACCAAGCAATGACATTTAGCAATCAAATTCAATAAGAATTTGCAACTCTACTACAGAAATTGACTTGCTCAATTGTGGGTTTCTTGTAAGAAGCATTACTATGCCCTTTATAATTTTATGCTTACTATCATAACATGAATACCCACTTACCGTGTGTCCCTCCTGACACAATCTCACACAAGCCAACAATGATTAGTAGCCGTTAGTACCTCTCAAATCCAAAATCCACAATTCGAATTTAACAACCCGTACCAACTAATTTTCACAACCATGAGACTTCTTCTCATAAATGGTAGATTTTGGCAGTGGTCAGGGACTTACCTCTCACTGCCATGCTCGAATAATCTACCCGAAACATGAATTTCAACCAACCAAACACAATCTTGTGCAAGCCAATGGTGACTATAAGTGGTCAGCATTTTCTTAAATTTGAAATTCATAACGCAAATCTAACAAGCTCTTTTACACGGTCGATTCCAGCATTGGTCAGGGTCTTACCTCTCAATTCCGTTCTCAGAATAATCTACCTGAAATATAAGCTTCAAACAACCAAACACAAGCTTATGCAAGCCAACAATGGCTAGTGGTTGTCAGCAATTTTCTCAAATCCGAAATTCACAATTTGAATCCTAACAACCTATTATGCATATCATATGGTAGATTCAGGCATTGGTCAGGACCTTACCCCTCAATGCCGTTCTGAAAATAATCTACCTGAAACACAAGCTTCAAACATCCAAACACAAGCTTATGCAAGCCAACAGTGGCTAGTGGTTGTCAGCAATATTTGAAATTCACAATTCAAATTTAACAACCTATAATGCATACACAAGGTAGATTCTGGCAGTGGTCAGGAACTTACCTCTTAATGCCATTCTCAAAATAATCTACCTGAAACATGAGCTTCCATCAACCAAACACTTGGTAATTATGCATATACTATCTCATTGCTACAACCATCACTGAAGCATTTTCAGAATTTATAAAATTCAAATACTTCAAAGGTTAGTCACATCAGTGTTCTCAAATCTCATTTACTTCATGCAATCATTATCATGCTAACATTACAGGGTATAGTCATATCATTCATGCAATTAAATGAAAGTTTAGATACCCTTACTTCACAAGCGTATCATTCATACCACCTTGCTCTTCAATAGAGCATTTCTGGCAGCCACTTGATCATGACTATCCTGCATTCATGACAGCCTTCGAAACAGTTCCAGAATTATCAGTAATTCATCATTTCGGTCATTAGTTCTCCATAATATCACATGCATTCATCTCAATGCATTCATGCAATGCATCACAACATTTGCACCTTTACTTAGGCAATTAGTCACTCACACCCTTCATAGGCATACATCCATTGCATAACTACAAGGTTCACAAAATCTTCTTAATGCATGTCCATTCAACGCTACCTTGCATTGATTCAGGAATACTATGCATTCAACCATACCATGGCCTAACCATGACTACCTCATATAGGATGCATTACTATAATCAATCTCATTAACATATATAGGCATGACACCTTTCTACATTCCAATACTCACATGGTATGAGGTCTCTTACCTGGACCATTCCATGGACTATGTCATAAGCAACTTTTACCTGCATGGGTCTTACTTACACCCCTTACCATGACCACTTTGGTGGGTCCTTTGCAGGAGATTGCAGAATTTGCTCACCAACTTTTGTCCTGGACTTGTTGCCTTATCCCTTCTCCAGAGGGTTGCTCGTCTCATTCATCAGCATCAGCAACATGTTCATCCGGGTCCATGTCATCGTTGGTTTTTTTTTCCACTAATGCCAGCATCAAAACAATGACCATCATTAGTGGTTCATTATAAATATATAAAATTTTCAGTATTTTTATCGATCATGCAATATCCTATGCATGCAATACATATCCCCATGCAGTTCAAGAATAAACTTAGGAAATGTAGCCAAAATAAGAAAGATAGGGTTTAATGAAAAAATTCCCTTTCAAGTCCCTCATCTTCTCATGGAATTCCTTTTCCACACAGCGACTGGTTGACTTCATAGTCCTTGCTGCCCCTGGGTATGCAACTGTCCAGATTTTTCCATTTGATAACAGTGGCCATCATTATCACTTTGCTACTCCAAGCTCAGATTCCGGTCACTTATCCTTGTTCCTTGCTAGATAAGCTTTCCAATGCCTATTCACATGCGTCATTCTGACCTCGGATGTGAAAACCACACCATTTCCAAGAATGAAGATTTTCACTAAATCTTTGCATTTTACACACAGCTATACTTTGGACTGAGTGCCAACTTCAGCCAACTTGAAAATCTAATTTTAAATACACCATTCATCCTTTATGAATTCTGAGTTTGATCCATTTCCCAAAACACAGAATTTTCCTTCCACAAGGACAACTGTCTCAAGGGACGACGGGGGTCAAGGGGGCTTGCCCCCTTGTGGTGCAGGGCGGGTCGAGGGCAGCGCCCTCGTTTTTTTTTTTTTTTTGGTAAATCATGATTTTCACGCAATCTGGTGCATTAGCTCGCTGCCACTTTTCTCATTTCCAGCCCTGAAAAATAGCTGAAAAATAGCCGCAGAATCAGCCCTCACTTCATCTATCCGTCCGACGTATCGGCTCCTGGAACCATCATTACGGCCGCTGAATTGGCTCCCAAACCAATCTCCCAGCCGCAACGTCGGCTCCCCGGAAGCTCTATCCTTCCGCAACAGTAGCTCCATGGAAGTTCCAACCCTTCCGACGTCCGCTCTTCCTTGGACGAACTTTCCACATCGGGCGTCGGCTGACTCTTGGATCGGACGCAGGATCGCTTCGCCCTCCACAACGACGGACAAGAGACTTTACCAATCCTTCCGCAATGGCAGAAGTTCACTTCCTTCAACGGCCCGACCGTTCCATACTTAGCCAAATTTTTGAAAATTTTCTGCAGCGTCGACGATCGGACGGATCTCGAGTCGGATGCGATATTGCTCCGCCATCCGCAACGGCGACACTTCCGGGATTCGTCTGCAACAGTCGGAAGTTAACTCTGTGAACACTTCTGCAACGGTCGGACGGGAAACTTCGCCCATTCGTCCGCAACGGCGGACGTTAACTTTGTCAGTCCCTCCGCAACGGCGGAATTCCACTTCCTCCAGTGGTCCGACTGCTCACACTTAGACCATTTTTGTGGCTTTTTCCCCCTTAACGTGTCGCCGTTCGGAGGTCTTTACGATCGGCTGCGGGATCGCTTTGCCGCCCGAAACGACGAAATTTCCACTTTGAGAACCCTTCCGCAATGGCGGACGAGGGACTTCACCCACCCCTCCGCAACAGCGGAAGTCCACTTCTCCAATCCGTCCGCAACGGTCGGACAGGAACTTCATGAAACCTTCCGATTTGGCCGTTTGACACTTAGAAAAATTTCCGCGTTCATTTTTCTCCTGCACTATCGGCAATCGGACCCCTTGCCGCGTCGGCGGTCTAACCATTTTCACAGCCGCAACTGCTGGCTGTCAAACGTCGAATCCTTCCGCCACAGCGGAAGTCCTTCTACTTAGTGCTCCGACGAAGCACTGTTCAATACTTAGGCGGTTTTTGAAACTTGCTCCCATCAAATTTCTGTTTGCTGAAGGTAACCCTGCCTCTGTCATTGCACTCCTTATGGCCCATAGAGGCCCATTGCTGCAACTTTCACTCTGATACCATTTTGTCACGTCCCCGTCCCTCAAGCGGCGAAGAGGACGCGACCAACACATCAACACAGCCGGGCAAACAGCCCATGAACATAATCAAATGAAATCAATGCTGGAATTAAGCATACACAGATGCATTATTCTTCGATCGTACAGCGGAAGCAAACATACATTCCAGCAATTACATGTTCATCATAATTCCATATCCAATTGATATAATTGCAGAGATAGATTAGCAGCACTTATCTATTAGTGAAGAACTTGCCCGCAACCAGCTACGTCGCTACAACGTTCCACCCAACCATAGGCCAGCGTGCTCATCAATCTCTCAACACACTGCCACCCCCGAGCTGGGCATGATTCCTCCGGAATAAGGGTCAATTGCAGGCTTACACATAGCCAAGAGGACACAAAATGGCCAAACCAACATGGTTGGGTTTATCAGGCCATCAACAGATCGGCCAAGCCAGCACAGTCCAAGGGACAACCACTGCATACCAGCAGCCATAATAACCCTTCACAGCTTTGTGAAGAAGGCAAAACAGCCAGGGACAGCCCCAAACAATGGATGACCACAGCTCAAGTCCCATGGAAGACACAGAGTTTTTCTTGGCCCTATCGTGGCCAAAACAACTCAACCACTACATCCCAAACCAGGGAAACAACAACAACCCAATTTCACAACAAAATTGACGGCAACTATGCACAGTCCCAGAACAAGGAGACCCAGCCGACATATTGGGAATCAACGGTGACCCAAAACGAATTTTAGCACCCCAGCCCACAAAACGTGGGTGAAAACAACAGCAACCCAATACGTGGGTTAAAACCATGGCCAGCAAAACATGGGGAAACAACAGCCCCAAACAAAACAGTGAGCACGGCTCTCACATGGAAAGAACGCCCCAACCAGAAGAATACCTGTGCATGGGTAAACAATCCGACCCAGCAAGGGAAAGAACAGACAATGGAGGCCCTGCGTGAGGAAAAACGGCTCCATTTTTTCCCGTGGATGCACCACTAACAGGAAGGATGCGAATTTGCAGTTCGTGGGTGCTCAGCAACTCGTGGGGGAGAGGAAGAAAACCTGCGTGAGACCAAAAACGCCCCCAAAACCTGTGCGTGAGGAGCCAACAAACCCAAAATCGTGGTGAGAGTGAGTGAACTGACCATGGATGAGTGCGTGAGGGAGAAGAATGGCAAACGTGGGTGGAGTGGGAAAGTGGGTAAGGCTGAAAGCCTGCCACAACCACCACCACTTCAACAATAACTGCCCTCAACCACTCAGCCATAACTCCTCAACCACCAGCTGAGCATTAAAGAGGTTAACAAGGTTGGATGAGACATAAGGTGACAAACAACAAAAGTGGTGAAACAACAAGGTAACAAAACATGGGTTTTTCCCCCATAAACCAAGGTTTGACATCCCCCACCCATTATCCTTTGGAACCATTCCCTTTTCATTCAACATTGCACTGCCGTAGCTGGTTGTGGTTTATTTTAATTGATGTGCGTGTTTACATGATGCCATGTTAAAATGTGCCGGATAGCACGACATACCATCGGCAATTATCCCCATTGCCGAAACATACACAACCAAATCGATGGTGGGGATTTTGCCTTGAGCTCCTCACCACGATTAATTGCAATATATACATCATGCAAACGGGGTCGAAACCGAAGACATCACACTCTCCAAGTAAACCCTGCAACCATAAACATTGAGTTGCTGCAATAACAACTCCTCTGTACTCTGCTTCTGTAGATGAGAGTGCAATGGCACTATGTTTCTTGCTTGACCAGCTGATTGGCCATTCTGCAAGCATGAACACATATCCTGATGTGGACTTTCTATCTGTGCTATCACCTGCCCAATCACTATCAGTAAATCCAATCAAATCAAGATCAGATTTTGCTTTATAGAAGATCACATGTGTCCTTGTTCCCTGAACAATGTTAAGGATCCTTTTGGCTGCTTTCCAATGGATATCTTGAGGCTTATCCATTAATCTAGAAGCCACACTTACTGCATAACAAATATCAGGTCTAGTATGTGTCAAATACAGCAAACATCCAATCAATTGCCTATATAGTGTATTGTTTACCATAGGTAAAGAATCAGCTTCTTCCAGCTTCACTCCTGAAAGGAAAGGAGTTTCGCTTGCTTTGCAATCCTTCATTCTAAATTTGTTCAGCAAGTCCAAGGCATATTTGTACTAGTGCACCTTGATTCCAGCTTTGGTTTGAGCAATCTCAAGCCCCAAAAATTGACTTAAGAGCCCCAAATCTGTCATGGAGAAGGCTTGGTTCATAGCTCCTTTTAAGGAAGCAATCTCAGCCTGTGAGCTTCCTGTAATGAGGAGGTCATCAACATATAACACAATGATCATTAATGAACCATTAAATAACTTCAAATAGACATTTGGATCTGATTTGCACCGACCAAAATTCAATGATAGAAAGAAGCTATCGATCTTGGCATACCAAGCCCTGGGGGCTTGCTTTAGCCCATACAATGACTTTCTCAACCTGCACACAAGAGAAGGGTTAGTAGAAAAACCTTGAGGCTGCTGCATATATATCTCCTCAGTGATATCTCCATTCAGGAAGGCACATTTTACATCCATGTGATGTACCTCCCATTGCCTTGAGGCTACAATGGCTAGAGCTAGCCTGATGGAATCCATCTTTGCCACTGGGGAAAAAGTCTCATTGTAATCTATGCCATGAACCTGTGAGTAGCCCTTGGCTACCGATCTGGCCTTGTACTTTAGTGGTGAACCATCAGCAGCAAATTTGGTCTTATAGACCCACTTACACTGTACTAGTTTTCTCCCTGGGGGAAGATCCACTAGCTCCCATGTGTTGCTCTTCTGGAGTGAGTTGAACTCCTCCTTCATGGATGTTTTCCATCTTGGATCTCTTGCTGCTTCTTCATATGTTTGAGGATCAGACTCCACCATCAAATAGCATTTTTCATCAAACATATGATCCTTCATGCACAAACCACTCTCAAATTGAGATCTAGTCCTCCTTGGGTCATTGGGATCCCCAGCTAGCTCTCCTACTGCATGTAGTGTCTTGGCTGCCCATTTTGGCCTTGTAGGGCTGTTAGGGTCTGCAATAAACTCATCTCCATCAGAAAAATCAGAATCAGCATGTTCAACAAACTCTTTACTTACTTCTTGAGGTTCAGGTGGTGAAGAGGCTTCACTAACTTCCACTGCTGCAAGGGGTTCTTCTTGAAACTGAACACACCTTTCGATGAAGGCTTTGTTTTTGCTAAAATTTATCAATTTGTACCCTTTTGAATCTTCAGAGTATCCAACAAATAGACACTCTTGGATTTGAGCTGCAAATCCTTTCTCTTTTCTGTTGGAATTCTATCCCAAGCCTTTGAGCCAAAAATCCTGAAATGGGTCACATCTGGCTTGTGCCCACTCCATGCTTCGAAAGGATTCATACCATCAAGCTGTTTATTAGGCACCCTATTCTAGATATAGGCTGCACAGTTGATAGCTTCGGCTCAGTACTTTGGTGGCAAATTTTTGGCCTCCATCATGCATGTTGCCATCTCCTTCAGTGATATGTTCTTCCTCTCAGCAACACCATTTTGCTGTGGTGTGTAAGGGATAGAATGCTGCATCTGCACAATAATTAATAAACTCATACTTGACATACTCACCACCATTGTCAGATCTGAGGGCCTTGAGTTTCCTTCCAGACTGGTTTTCAACCAAAGCCTTAAAGACTTTGAATAGGCCAAAAACTTCAGACTTGTGTTTCAGGAAGTGAACCCAGCAATACCTGGAAAAGTCATCAATGAAAGTCAATGCATATTTGGCCTGACTCATGGACATATGAGGGAATGGGCCAGCAACATCATTGTGGATCATCTCGAGGGGTGCAGAGGTTCTCTCATGACTAGCTCTCTCAAATTTGTGCTCTGGGTGTTTTCCTAGGATACAGCCTTGGCAGACTCCTTTGGAAAATTTTATCTTGGGTAACCCTATGACCATCTCTTTTTCACTAAGATCAGAAATACATTTGTAGTTTAGGAGTCCAAATATTTCATGCCAAAGCTTGCTTGCTTCATTAGCATGAATCAGAAGAGCAGAGGGGTTTGAGTAAGGTAGGAAGTGTGAGAACATGTATACCTTTTGAGCATGATTCACAACTCCTTTTGCAATGACTCTACCAGTTGAAATCTCTGTGATCTCAACTTCATCGGGTGAGAAGATGACCTTCTTAGGAGACCCAGTGTGGGTCATCTGGTACACTGATAGGAGGTTGGAGGCAAGGCCAAGCACATACATCACATTGCTGAACTGACCATGATCAAGATATATCCTTCCTTTGCCTAAACTTTCAGTGAGAGAGTCATCTCCCAGTACTATAGATGGTCCTTTTGACTTGTCCAGTGAGGAGAAGGCCTCCTTAGTCGAAACCATGTGTCTTGAAGCTCCAGAATCAATGATAAACCTGGGTGAGCTTGATGTGCCAGCAACTAGAGCATGAACTCTCTCTTTGTCATCTGAACTTGATCCTCCTTCTCTCTTCTTTGAGCTTTCTGGAAGGGAGATACCATTCTTCTCCAGGAGTTGGGTCAGCATGTCTATCTGCTTTTTCATACAAGAGCTTTCAGAGTGATTGCCCTTATTGCAGTATGCGCACTTGTTCATTTCACCTTTGTTTTTCTTCTTCTGGTAGTTCTTCTTGGGACCTTGTTGATCCTCCGGAGACTGTTTCTTGTCTCTCTTTTGCTTAGGTGGCTTTTTAGCTTTCTTTTTTCTTTTTGAATCCACCCTCGAATCTCCAGCAATCAAAGCTTGATCTTTGGATGGTTTGATGGTGCCCATCATCATCAGCTTGTCGTGTTCTTGTGTGAGAGATTCCATGAAATTTGCAAGGCTAGGCATCTTCCAGGTTTGAGCTGTCAGTTTTGTGGCATAGAAGGTCGAAACAAACAGATTTGGGGCTCTTAAGTACGAGATGATCATCTTTGTTTTCGATACCACACTGTTTCAGCTGCAAAACTAGTGCTTTGAACTTGGAGAAATATAGCTACATGGATTCAAAGCTTGTTGGACTCAGAGAAATCAACTCATTTTCGATTTGATGTCCCCTCATCTCATCTGTCTTTCCAAAAAGATCAGAAAGCTTCTCCCATACTTCATTCGGTGATGTCAATCCATCAAGATGGAAAAGGAGGTCTCTGGAAATACTCAGACATAGGAGGCCATAAGCCTCATCCCTCCTATTGTGCCATTTTATCTTCTCTACAGCTGCATTGGGCTCTACTTATGTTGCCATAGTCACCCTGTAGATGCCTTTCGCTCTCAACAGTATCTCCATCTCTGCTTTCCATTCAAAGAAATTGAAGGGAGTCAAGATAGTTTTGTGTGATTGATCCATAGCTTAGAAAATCTGTCTCGGTTGTCAGTAGAAGGCTCCAAGTCACTGATGTCGAACTTGCAAAATAATTTTTGAAGGAGAGATAACAATCTACAATGGCTCTGATACCATGTGGAAATTGAACCAGGTGATAGATTAATTTTACTCACAACAATTAACAATTGATCATGCAAAATCACTCACAAAGAGACTAAAAAATTGGAGCTAAACACTAAACTGTATTAAATCAGTGTACAATAGCCAACCCTATAATAACATAGGTTGCTGAATAAATAACATACATCAGGGATTCAAATGCATGAGGAGCAATTCGAATCTAGCATAAAGCAGGCTTACTAAAAATAAGCAAATCCCCCATAGGTGTAAAAAGCTGATCCCAAATCTATCATGGAGCTTACGAATTAGAAAAATGGATTAGGCAAGCTAAAGAGTGGTGGAACGGCAGCTCATACATTCTTTTGCATGGAGAAAAGAGTGGAGGATGAAGAGGACAAAAAACCAGTTCACCTCACCTAGTCTAGCTTTTCTATTTGCCTTAAAACACTGAAAAAGCAGGGAATAAAGCAGAAAAAGCAGAAGGGCACCTAGGAGGCCAGGAATAAAGTAGATTTGATTCCTTGGGCTTTCCCATGCGCTACATGAGTCAAATGAGGCAAGTTTGACCACTATGGATAGGTAAAAGGCAACTTGCACAAGGTGGGACACATGAACTAGGATAATAAGACATAAATAATTAAATTAATGTCTAAATGGGTAAAATATGGGTTGATTATTCTAACACCTTGAATCTCACTTCGGCTGCTTGGGTCCTCTATTACCCAGCTGAAGATCTGGTCAGTTCAGGAGCAGTTTGTATAGGTCCTGTTACTAATAACATCGTTGAGTATGAAGCAGTCATCAGTATTCTAACTGAAGCTTCCTCCTAGGATGTTCGTAATCTAGTAGTCTTGATGGACTCACAGCTCGTGGTTCTCCATTTGAACGATGTCTACACCATTAGGAACCCGGTACTCCTCTGCCTATTCCAGAGAGTGCGTTTGCTAGAAAGATCATTCAAAACTATTACTTATAGGCATATCCCTAGGGAACACAATGTAGTTGCTGACTCATTGGCTAACTACATCCTAGACTAGCATATTTCCCATTCATGATGGTAAATCAAACATGATCCATTGTAAATTAACATTTTGATACACGTAGAACTCATAGAAAAGCAGTTTCCATTTAAAACATATAAACACCGTGTAAAAGTCTGTATATATATATACAAAAAGTTTACAAAAATAGGTCTTGAGACCTCCTCTAAAGCACTTAGGATTTAAGGCAAAGTCATCATACAAAATCCTGAAGCTATCAGGTTTTAGTACATATCTCATACACTAGTGGTGCTCGTGATAGTACATCACTGCTTGAGCCACCCTACGTAGCAGCCTACTGAATCGGCCCAGTACTCCCACTATGGATCTTTGATATCTCATCGAGAGATCATCTATGTCAGCATCTAGGATGTCCAGAGTCAACCTCTCCAGGTTCTCCTCCAGCTCCCCGGTGATATCATCACCCTGTGGTACAAAGCAAGCTCATGCTCATCTATCTTATGGAGATGTTCCTCCATGTCGCACTACTCCAACATCTGCATGAGAATATCTAGATCTCGTCACTTAACATAAAAAATATAAAACATAAAAGACATAAAAACCTTTCATCCATTTTAGGGTTTCTCGCTTCTTACCGATGTTGCCCCACTGCCCGCTAGGTGGGAGTGGTAGGTCAGGATCTCTTGTGAAATCTGTTCCTGCATAAACGTAGTCCTCAACCATGAGGATCTGATCCCATAGCCATCTAAAGAATGCACTCTTCCCCTACCTGCTCCTGTGAAATCCATGATCTAGACCCACCTCAGCATATGGGGGTCCCATGCTCTCAGACTCTGGATGGTCACCTGTGGCCTCATCTATGGAACCTGCTCAAAGAAGAGGCAAGATAAGATGGAACCAAATTTGAATTGCTTCATCTCTCCTTGCCGACACTTAGTCAGCCGATCCTTGAAGATTGGAAGCATTTCTTTTGCCCAGTTGAACACCGTGGGTGCCATAGCCTCTATGGTATACATCATGTGTGCCTTGGAATCCTGGTGCACACCATGACTCCCAACCACCCTCTGCATGGTAAACAAGATGGTTTGTAGATCCCTATCTGTCTCTACTTTGATGGGGATAATCTTCCCCGATGTACCTGTTCCTGGTGCACAGTGCTAATCTATAAGATCCCTAGTAGTAATGTCCCCGCCATGGGAACCTGTCAATAAGATAGGGGTGCCCCATATCAATAGACCACTCAGGAAGTAGATATCCTCTACCTCCACTATAAGTATGTGTGCCCCCACCTTGAATTACTGCTGCTATGGATTCCACATTTGCAGTATGTGTTCCAGTAGCCGTTCATGCGACACCATGCTTGGGGTCCGAAAGAACTTCAAGATCCCACAGTCCCGTAATGCAGCTATACAACCCACTTTTCTCTTAGCACCAGCATCCTCATTGTCATGAGTTCTTTCCTTCCATATCACCATGTTTTGGGTGATCTAGACCTACCAAAAACAACAATGGTATGCATTAAAATCATCCTTAAATCATTAAAAATCAAAAGAATGAAGTTATTTTGCCCATACTATTTGTTTAACTTATCGACGATCGGGACCTCCTATGCCCCGTTGGATACAGGCGATGGCATCGCCTGTCCACTGTATTATCAGTGTGGTTCTAGGGTGGAACCGCGTATCCCTCAAAGGGTACCCGTGGTGCCCACATTATGAGTTTTATGGCTCCCCATTGAAGCCTAAAACCCCACCAAACCTTAAGATATATGTTATGAAATGAAATATAAGGGTCTTAGCTGTTACCTGCAATTGACGATGCTAAAAACGGACGATGGAAAATCCTGGTATCAGCTGTGGAAAATCTGAGGAAAAGAATATGCTCCAAGTGCTCTTTGCTAGAGGTAAATAGTGAAATGGTTTGATTTTTTACTATTTACTTGACTTATATAGTCATTTAGGGTCTGACTTACTATAGTTTTGATGTAAAATCATATTTTGGTAAAATTTTATCTATCGTAATCCCTAATGCTAGTTATAAACACATTTAACACTTGTTTCTGAGACTATTGCAGGATAGGAGAACTCTAGCAAAAAGCTTTGAAAGTTTGTTTATGGCTTTTTCGTACCTTTATAAAATGGAAAAGGTTGACGAGCATTTATTACGACATTTTTATCACGCTCTTTAAACCTAGTATCAAAGGTCCAAGTCTGTTTTTGAATCTTTCCAGGCTCGTAAAAATCGACATTGTGTAAAGAAACATTATGGAGTCTTCTTTTCACATATTTTTTCAGACTCCTTAAACATGAAAAGATAGTCGATTCCATTTCCAAATCTTTCTAGGCTCGTAAAAAGAGACATTGTGTAAAGAAACCTCATGGAGTCCTCTTTAAACTCTTTTTAGGCTCCCTAAATACAAAAATATTGTCGAGTACTTATCTTCTTCATACTCGTAAAAGTATTTGAAGACGCGTCCTTCCGACGGTAGGTTATCTCTTTTTCGGTTCGGATAGGACTATTTACAAAAAAAGAACGCTCTAGTCAATCATGACTGGAAGAGTTCTCTAAGGTATGATTTTATACTTTTTCGGGCCTTAGAGATTAAATCATACGAAAAAGGACCTTCTGGAGTCTTCTTTTGTATTCGTTCAGACTCTCTAATTATGAATGATAACAAGTTTTCTTTCGGTGGACTCGTTAAATTAAACATTGAGAGACCCGTTTTGGGATCGAACCCCTCCTCTCTCAGGTTTGTAAAACATATGAGTCTGGACTTGTCTTTCGACAAGCTATATCGAGTGTTTGTTACTCTCTTTGAACTCATAAAACCGAAAAGAGGCAATCATCAATAATGATGGGGGAAATAGGAAGGGAATCATTTTGCAAATAATGGCAGTTGTTTGTCGTTACCTTTGAACATGGCATTTGTCTACACAATCATGTCAGTCAATTGGGTATTCAGTTGATATCCATGACGATCCACTTTCATGAGTCATGTCACTCCTTTGAGTCTTTCAAAAGAATGCATTGTCCATTTTCACATTGTGTGTCGGTCCCGTCTAGTCATGCTGCCAAGTCTTTTGTCATGCCACCCGATGTTCAAAGGGGATTTGAAGAAGTGTCACCTCTGCAGTCTACACAGTCTTTGTGTCACTCATATGGTTACTACATTCACATCATTCCAAAACTATGTTCTAAGTTTTGTGTCATCAATGTGGGACTCATCATGGCCCTCCTTCAACGAGACTATTCCTGTCGACATCAGCTCATCATCTGGGAAATAGTATTATAAACAATGTTTAGTACCTTGAGATCTATATTCCTTAATGACAGATTCTCTCGCTCTCGGCATAGGTTCACATCATTGACCTTTGATCGATAGAATCAACTGGGTGTTCGACATCAGGACATCTATTCACACCCAGTAAATTGTACTATAGTACCTTGGGAATCATTGACATTAACGGTGATCTCCCTCGCACTTGTTAACGGTTCACATCATTGGTCGGTAATCAAGTGGTTTCTACCATGTTTGACTACAGATCATTGTAATCAGATGGATAGAATCGTACTTTATGGAAGATGAGACGAAGACCTTGGGCATTTGTTTAAAAGCGCTTGTTGCTTTTTCCCCAGGCTGTGATGGAGTTTTGTATATCTAGCATGGATCCAGATTTGTATGGTCATGGCTATGCTCAAATTTGCATCTGTATGACATAGATATATGTTGTATGTCTGGTAGCTATGCCCAAGTTTGAGTCCTCTATCACATGGATCTACGGTGTATTTTAGTAGCCATGCTTATTTATTCCTCTCATGGATCTGCCTTGTATTGGTCTGCAGCTATGAGTTTGGTTACTTGTGTATATGAGTCAACATACTGATGTACTATAGATGCCTACTTGACAACATGCTCCGATTGAGCCAACATTTTGACCTCGTTGCAATGAATCGTTGTCTCAAAGCTCTAGTTTATCGTATCCCTCTAAGACTCATGCTTTGGGGGGCATCCTGTTATACCAAAATATTGTCACCATCATGTGATAAGAAATTTAGACATACCTACTTGCCCTGAATCCCAACTTCTGGAGTGGAAACTCATATTATTTGTTAATCTTTGCATAGAAATTCCTAGCACCATGCTTTACCCTTTATCCTAAAGCGGTACCCCTATTTGCACTACCCATCTCCTGTTTCCCACAAGCAGTGCCACTGATTATGGCCCTTAGTCCATAAGCGGTTATTACCAGAACCGCTTTGTCGCTGAAGGAGAAACGCGATACCCTGGGTAAAAAGGGAAAAAGAGAACCTTCTCGAGGCTTCTAGATGATAAGCCTCGAGATATCCCTTATCCCTACTGTAGTGGGTCAGTTGAGCTCAAGATCCCCAATCTTAGGATCTTGGAGGCCACCTCACCCACAAATATCTCAACTTACCCTATCCATCTAGCCTTATAAATACAAGCTTATGGCCATGGTTGAGAGAGAGAACTCTTAAGGCATTGTTATGTGGTTGGATTGATCACTTGGTCCATATCATTGGAGAGCATAGAGAGAGCTAGAGTCGGAGCTTATGGGGATGAGAATGCTTGGTTTCATGGAGATGCATGTCAACACTAAGGGTTGGTTGTAAAATTCTTCATATTTATTTAATGCAAGTTGATTTCTGTCCCATATATATTGTTGATGTTTGATTTCAGATGTATGTTGTTAGATTCCTTAGTCACTAGCATAGATTAGTAGATCATATTATGGTTGCTTTGATCTATTTCGTGTTTAACTCATTGCAGGTACACAGGAGGACTATCAAAGCCTTGTATTCCAAATATCTACAGCGTCTAGGGAGAGTCTTCAACCTCTGTCTTCTATTTGTTCCGGATCTGAACCATTCAGACCAGTGGAACACCTTGTTGTCCACAGGAGGTGAAATATTCCAGCTAACATGCCGATACAGATCGGAAGTCTAGTTGTTTTGACCACCGTAGAATCAAAAAAATAGCTGGGAAGAGGTCCAATTGGGCCTAAGAAAATTTGGGTTTTTCAAAGAGATTTCTTAGCAGTTTTTCAAACCGTTTTCAACTTGTTTTCAGTAGATTTCAGCAGATTATCAGCGGTTGCAGAGTTGAACAAGAAATAGAAAAAAAAATCCTGTGTTTTAGCATAATTGTTGTGTTATAAAATTTCCAGAAGAAAAGGTAAGTAGTTTTGATTTATATTAATGTTATGCATCTAGCAGTTTGCTACCAACACATTTGTAGAACTATAGACATTTTCCAAGAGCATTACTCTAGAAAGAACAGTGTGGTAAAGTAGAGGTGGTTCAATCATGAGAACCCATGATGGGTAGGATGCCCGGGATTCTTACGAGCATGCAGAAGAGGCCATGGGAGAAAATTTCCATAATAGAAATGATGACATAGAATCTAATGGAAGAAGATTCCAGGGGACACCTTCCGAGGTTGTAGCCACCATGAGAAGATTAGTTAAAGCCCAGGAAGAGCAGTATCAGTTGAATGCTGCCATTATGGAAAGATTGATATAATTGCAAAAAAAGATAGATTCTGGATGAGGTACATCAAGGCCAGAAGGCAGTAAGAGCAGCACTAGGAGAAGAAGAAAGACTTCCAGTGGATTATTTGACTCTAAAGAATCGAGTGGAGATATGAGTTCATCTTCTCATGAAAGGAAAAGAACAAGGCACCATAGGGATCGCTCTCAATATGAATTTAGGAAATCAAAACCTCCTACATTTGATGGTGAGATAAAGACGGGACAAGAAGCTGAAGCTTGGCTTCTTGGGATAAAGAAGTACTTTCAGGTGCAGGATTATTCAAGAAACATGAAGGCAAGAGTTGCCATATTCAATATGAATGGAAGGGCATCCATTTGCTAGGAACAATTCAAGCAGGTAAAGAAGATCAGTGAAAGGAAACTAAAGTGGAAACAGTTCAAAAAGTATTTCAAGCAGAAATACCTTTCTGACAGGTATTATGATGACAAGATCAAGGAGTTCCATGAGCTGATATTGGGATAGAAAACCATGGATGAATATGCAAATAAATTCTTGGAATTGTTGAGGTATGTCCGGTACATCAGAGATGAAAAAGTGAAGATTCAACGGTTTCTAAGTGGATTTCCTCAAGCTTACAAAGATAGAATTGAGTTCTATGAGCCGAGAACTCTCGAAGAAGCAATAAGAAAATATAAGTATTGCTATGAGCAAAGGAAAGGTAAACCTGATTACCAAAAGACATGGAAGAACAAGAAGAATGAGAAGTTTGACCAGAGAAGAAAAGGTTTCAAACCTTTTGGATTCATAAATCAGCAGAAGCAGCCATCCCAAGTTACGAATAATACAGTTGGAGTAATAGGTGGAAACCCTAAAGAGCCACATCAAAACAAAGGTCCACTCAAATGTTGGAAATGTGAAGAACCTCACTTGCACAGATATTGTCCACTTGAGAATGAAAGTGCAAGGTTAGCTTATAACATTCAGGGAGCAAAAATAGTGGGTCAGGTAGCCAGAGTAGTCCCTAGAATTTATGCAGCACTGGAGGACTTCCAGGCAGATCATCAGTCAACTATGGTTGAAGTTGCAGGTAAGATTGTTGAACAATCTGTTTCTATTTTGATTGACCCTAGTTCTACTCACAGTTATATCACTCCTAGAGTAGTGGAGAATTGTGATTTTAAGAAGGTCAAGCATAAGAAACCTTGGTTAGTTCCGCTTGCCACTGGGACTAAGAGAAAAGTTAGTGAATTGGTAGAGAAATGTCCATTGGTTATGGATTGATTGATCACTTGTGTAGATATGAATGTTCTACCGCTTGGTTCCTATGATGTTCTCATTGGAATGGATTGGTTAGAAGCTCACCGAGTGAAGCTTGACTGTTATAAGAATACTTTCAAATGCATCGATGAAGAAGGAAACCCAGTAGTTGTGAAAGGTATTCCGAAAGTAATTTCAGTAAGACAGGTTTTAGCAATGTAGTTGAAGAAGTTCTATAGGAAGGGTTGCCAGTTGTATGCAGCTCATATTCTGGAACCAACAGGAGATGAAACTCCTAGGTTGGAGGACTATCAAGTGTTACAGGAATTCAAGGATGTGTTTCCTGATGAGATTCTAGGGCTTCCTCCAAAGAGGGACATTGATTTCACCATTGAACATGTGCCAGGAGCAGCACCAATGTCTAAAACACCCTACAGGATGAGTACACCAGAGATGCTAGAGTTAAAGATGCAGCTGTAAGAGTTGTTGGAAAAGAAGTATATCCGACCGAGTGTGTCTCCTTGGGGAGCACCAATTCTGTTTGTAAAGAAGAAAGATGGTACACTCAGGTTATTTATTGATTACAAACATTTGAAAAAGGTTAACTGTGAAGAATAAATATCCTTTTCCCAAGATTGATGACCTCTTTAATCAAATGAGAGGAGAAAATGTATTTTACAAGATTGACTTGAGGTTTGGTTACCATCAGGTGAGAATAAAGGATGAAGACATTCATAAGACAACCTTCAGGACAAGGTATGGACATTATGAGTTTGTAGTGGTACCATTTGGTCTCACAAATGCACCAGCTACATTTATGTGCCTTATGAACAATGTCTTCAGTAAGTATTTGGACAAGTTCGTTCTTGTTTTCCTTGGTGACATTCTTGTTTATTCCAAGAATGAGGAAGAGCATGTAGAGAATTTGAGACTAACATTGCAAGTGCTCAGGGAACATCAACTGTATGCAAAACTAAGCAAGTGTGACTTCTACAGGGATAGAATTCAGTACCTAGATCACATTATCTCAAAAGAGGGTATACCAGCAGACCTTGACAAGATCGAAGCCATTATGAATTGGCCTACTCCAAGAAATGTGACAGATTTAAGATAATTTATGGGACTTGCAGGATACTACAGGAGATTCATTGAAAGATTTTCCAAGGTTGTACATGCCATCACTTCCTTGCAAAAGAAGGGAATAAAGTTCGAACGGACTTCGAAGTGTGAAGAAAATTTCCAGCAGTTGAAGAATCTTCTCACCAGTGCACCAATATTGAAGGTTGTAGACCCAGAGAAATATTTTGTGGTATGTATCGATGCATGCAGACAAGGGATTGGAGGATTCCTTATGCATGACAACCACATGATATGTTATGAATCAAGAAAATTGAAAGAGCATGAGAGGAACTATGCCACTCATGATCTAGAGCTTGCAGCCATAGTACATGCTCTCAACATGTGGAGACATTACTTTATGGGTAGAAGACTTGATCTTAGGACAGACCATTGTGGAATGAAGTATTTGTTTGATCATCCTACTCTAAATGCTAGGAAAGCAAGATGGCTGAAATTTTTATGTGAGTTTGATTTCAAAATCAAGCAAACAAAAGGAAAACAAAACAAGGTAGTTGATGCACTCAGCCAGAAGGTACATGAAATGCATGTGCCATCTTAGTATTTTCCAATCAAATTTGAAGCAGTAGATTGCCAATCATGTTGCTGGATATGAATTGTATGAGCAAGTAGAAGACAAATAGCAGCAGCAAAGTCTTGAGAGGAGGTATGAAGGATATAAATTGGAAGATGGACTTCTCACTTATAAAGGCAGAATTTATATTCTGAAGGTAGTATATTTGAGGAGAGTTGTTATGGATGAAATCCATCAAGCTCTGTATTCTGGTCACCCAGAATATCAGAAGACAATTGCTACAACTAGAAAGCAGTACTTTTGGCCAGGTATGAAAAAGGACATGGCTGAATACATTTACAGCTGCATGAAATGTCAACAGGTAAAGGTTGAGCATCAACATCCAGCAAGTTTGTCACAGCCTTTGCCAATTTCGGAATGGAAATGGGAAGTTATTTCCATGGATTTTATTACAGGATTGCCGATGACTTGGAGACAACATGATTCCATCATGGTTGTAGTAGACAAGTTGACAAAGGTAGCACATTTTATACTAGTGAAGTCTATGCATAATACTGATGACATTGCAAAAATTTTCATGAAGGATATTTTCAAATTGCATGGATTGCCAAAGGCAATAATTTTTGACAGAGATGTCAAGTTCACTTCCAATTTTTGGAAGGGGTTGTTTGCAGATTTGGGTACAAAGTTAAACTTCAACACTGCATACCATCCTTAGACAGATGGGCAGACAAAAAGAGTTAATCAAGTGCTTGAAGATATGCTTTGCATGTATGTGATGGGAAAACCAACCAAGTGGGAAGATTATTTACACTTGGTAGAGTTTGCTTACAACAATGTACATCAAGCATCCTTGGGGATGAGTTCGTAAGAAGCTTTGTATGGAATAAGGTGTAGGACACCAGTGACTTGGGATAACCCAGTAAACAGAGTTATGCTTGGACCAAAATTGCTTAAGGAAATGGAGCAATAGGTTGTAAAGATTAGGTAGAATATGAAAGCAGCACAGGACAGACAGAAAAGCTATACCGATAAGCATAGGATCAATAGAGAGTTCAATTTTGGGGATCATGTTTACCTCAGATTGAAGGCAAAGGAAAGTTCCTTGAAGCTTGAAATTTGTGCCAAGTTGTCACTTAGATATTGTGGGTCGTTTGAAGTGCTTGAAAGAATAGGGACTGTTGCATATAGAATTGCATTGCCTGCTAGTACTAGAGCTCATAATGTTTTTCATGTTTCTTTGCTTAAGAAATATGTACATGATCCTAACCATGTGATAAATTGGGATGTGATTCAGGTGGAATCCGAGGGAGAGTTCCAAATTGAGCCAATGCGCATCCTACACAGGAAGGTCACAATGTTCCGGAACCGAGCCATAGGGCAGGTAAAGGTGCAATGGGAGCATTACGGACCTAAAGAGGCTACGTGGGAGCTGAAGGATGCCATGCGATTGGCACATCCATTTTTGTTCAATCCTATAGAAAACTAGGGCAGTACCAGTGTAGATTTTTGTTCAAATTTTGTAAAGCACTGAGGACAGTGCTATTGAAGGGGGAGGGGAATGTAATACCCCAGTTTTAATCCCGCTTGCATTAAATACACATGATACATATATTGTAAATAATCTTGGTGTAGAGCTAAAGGCCAAAGCCCCACCATCGATTTGGTTATGTTGTGTTTCTGTTTTGGGAATGGTCGCCGATGGTATATCGGGACATATGACATATATTTAATTGTGGCATCATGTAAACATGCATTTTAATTAAATAACCCAACCAGCTATGTTCACGGCAACTAAAATGAGAAGGGACATGATTCCAAAGGGTAATGAAGGGGAATGTTGAACATTGAGTCATGGGGGAAAACCATGTGTCACCACTCTATTTGTCTCCTTAAACCACCTCATTTTTCCATTGTTAGTTGGAGTGGCGATTGGCTGGCAGGAAAACCACCACCATGCCCACGCCCACCCACTCTCCCCACGACACATCTATTGGTCTCTCCACTCACCAGATCACGAGTCTTTCCATCTTCCATCATACTGAGCAGAATTAAAGGAATCCACAATTCATTGTTGGGGGTTCACCATTCCTTTCAGACACGGATTGCTAGTAGGAAAAATGTTCTTCCTCTGTTCACGCAGAGTTTTGTATCTTTTTCCCATCAATTTTAGACTGGGTGTGGTTCTGTTATGCCCATCATTGGTTTGAGGCTATGATTTTCTTGGATAGTTCAACGGGTTGCATTTTTTCTTTCCCGTATAGAGTGGTAGTATGTTCCTTCTCCTATTCCTTTGCCTGTGCAAGTTCTACATCGATTGTATTGAGGATCAAATGGGTGGTGTGAGTCCTTGCGCTGTGTGGTCGGTGATTTCATCCACATTTCATTTGGCTATGTCTTTTTCCCCTCACGCACAGACTGAGTATTGTTTTCCTTTCCCATTGTTGTCTGTGTAATTTCTCCAGTGATTTCCTTGAGGAATTGATGTGGGTTCATAGTGTTGTGGGTTGTTGTTTGCCACAATGGATTGATTGTGTTTTTCCCCTGTAAAAGCTTGAATAGTTGTTTGTCTTCTTGCATGGAGTGGATTTGTCCTCAGACTATTTTGGGTTCGTGAATGAGGGCCTAAGGTGCTTGATAAACCTGGTGGGTTGAGAACCACACAGACAGAGCTACTGAGTTGGCTTTCTTCTCCACAACCCCTGAAGAGCACTAGAGGGAAGATCAGGGTCTAAGGGACTGCATTGCAGAGAAGGGACTGACTTCCTTGTGTTGGGTGTGTGTGGGTGTTCTAGAATCTAGGATAGATCTGGTGTTGGTGTCTGTATCTCTTCAATGAGCTCACCAGCTTAACATTATCCTTTCCCAGCACTTGGATGTCCTGATAAACCCAACTTTGTTGGCTTGGCTGATCCGTTGTTCTCCTACTAAACCCAACTGTGTTGGCTTGGATGAATTGTGTACCCTAGTTGTGTTTTTATCCTTGGCTACGTGTAAGCCTATTAGTTCCTTATTCCTTGGGGAATCATGCTCGTCTTGGGGGTGGAAACGTTGCTAAGAGATTAAGAAGCATGCGGGCCTATGGTTGGGTGGAACGTTGCAGCGACGTAGCTAGTTGAGGAACAAGCTCTCTATAAAATAAGTACTCTTTCCTAACTTGTGCCTACAATTATATATTTACCCTTGATGAATAATGATATACATGTTAAATTATGATCTATATGTACATGAATGTTGATTGATATGTTTTTCTTCCATTGTGTACATGAATGATTATGCTCGTAAAATGTTTTAAGTTTTAAGTATCATGTTTTAATACTATATGTATGTATTCTCATGTTCATGGGGCTAGATGCCCGGATGCTTTTATGTATCATAGCATCCTGTATCTTTATGTATCATAGCATAAATGTCAGACAAAACAAATATTTGGGATAGACATGTCCATATAGAAATGATCTTCCTAAAGATACAGGAAGATCCAAAATATGTATAATTGATGTAAGTATCATGGTTGCACAATACGCAAAATATTTCATATCAAATCTAAAGGAGTCATGGCACAAATGAACAAGGTCGATCCATGCTCAATAATCAATCATAGCCACAAGAATACAAGGTGGATCTATGTCACAACAAATTTCAAATGAGGTGTGACAAGGTCTTGTGCAACTCGGGCAATAAAAAAAGATGACGATTCTACTGTCATCCTGAGGTCTTCAATCCAAACTTCCCAAAGGTACAAATCCTAACCATGTGAATAAAGGAGCTGAAATCAAACATGGAGGAAATCATTTGAGTACTGGTCAATGATGAAAACCATTAACAAATGATAAGGAAACCACCATTAATTAAAATGGTCCCCAAGGAACCTAGTACATTCTAACAAGTGTGAATATAAGGTCTTAAAGTCAAATACTTGAAGAATCCATCGAGTAGGATACATTAAGGTATTCCCACTACCCAATAGTGAGGAAAATTTCCATTGATGACTGCAATCCCCAAGGTACTGCCACAAAATCTAAATATCATTCCTAGAAAAATCCGTGTTGACGTTGATAGGAAGATATATGTTGGAAGGAAGGAATTAAAGCATCCTTCATCATCCCACATGAGGTAATTCAAAGACTAAATGGATCAAGAGATGGTACAAATTTTTACGACAAGAACCGCCAAAGACATGATGTAATGAACTGATACCAGGGAATGGCCAACCCAAAAGGTCAAGGAAACTACAAAATGACCGACAAAGGTTTAATCCTTGAATGGTGAGGACGACACAAAAGTGACTTAGGAATATTTCGACGGGAAAAGGACCAACGACACAAATCTGCAATGTAGGAGACATAGATAGATTCCCAATATAATTGGAAAAGAAGCCAACTGGAGGAGTGAGAAACTATGAATCAAGATAAGGTCAAAATACTAGAACCCAATGGTTGATAGACTCAGAACTAGTGCTTTGTTCAAGGATACAAGACTTTCTACCAATGATGTAAAAAACATGTGAATGAACCTCCCCTTCCCTCTTTCTTGTAAAGGTTTAATGAGTCCAAGAAAGTAAACTTGGGACCTTCTTCATTTTCTACAAGATTGAAGAAGAAACAAAAGAATGCTTGATAAAGAACTGATTCATGGATTTTACGAGCCTGAATTAGTGGAGACTCGATAGTGTTTTCATATTTTTGAGAGTTCGAAAACTCCAAAGAATACTCTAGGGGGGGTGTTTTTTCGCAAATTTAGTTTCCTAAGTCTGAAAACGTATAAAACAATCCAAAGGAGAACTCTCTTAGCCCAGGAAAACTAAGGTATGTATTTTTCGTAGTTAGTCAAAAATGTCGAGAAAGGGGTTAAACTATCGCTAGATCGATGCTCCTTCAAACGCAAGAAAAAATGCTTTAGTTTTAACAAGTGTGAAGGAAAGCAATATCACTCGAAAAGTTCCATTTATTTATGAGAATGGTACAGACAACAATAAAATCGATGTTTTGTTCTTAGGTTTAGTGAGCATGACAAATACATAAAGAACACTCAGAATATTTTCCATATTTAGGTCCAGAGCATGAAAAAGAGAAAACTAAGCTCGAAATGGTTCCTTTTCCATAATTTTTGTCCTATAGGCCCAGAAAAGAGATAAACCTATACTTGAAGATACCCTTCTAGATTCCTAAGAAGATAGAGTATTTTTTTTTGTATATAATCCACATGGTCCGAAAAAAGAGATAACCTACCACCGATGTGGATGATTATTCAATTTACCTTAATGATTCTGAACAAACAAGTTGACTCAATAATTTAGTCAATTTTAAGGAGTCAGACCAAGGCTTACAGATAACCCCATATCTTTCCCCTAAAATTTTAAAGAGTCCTGAAAAGTAAACTCGCAGCCTCCTTAAATTTATTTAACGAGCTCGAGGGAGATAAAAAATAATGCTCTAAATCAGAGGAGATGAGTGTCAAAGGAAAGAAAAACTATTTCCAACCGCAAGGAACAAACCTAAGCATAATTCAAGGAACATGATTAAGAAAAAGAAACTCGGGGGATGTCTCCTCAAGGAAAAAAAGTTCAAGTTGCAAAGGAAAAATGGTACAAGGATGAGCGATGATGAAAGCAGAGATGAAGGTTAATACAATGAGCTAAAAGCGTGGAAGCCAAAATTAGGCTCATAATCATGAGCAAGATACATGCAAATGCATTTACAACTAAACAATAATACGGGTCCAGTAAATAGTTTTGAATCAACCTACAAATCATGTCTTGAAGAAACAAAAAAATCAGGATCATATTCAGAAGAAAAGATTCGATGCAGGTCACTTTAGTAGAAACAAATGAAACTTTTCTATCTTCTACAAAAGGGGTATTCAAGGAAAAATCAATCGAAGAGGACTCTATAGTGCCAAGGCCCGATGTTTTATGATCAATAAGATCAACCTCAGAAGGAAAACAAAAATCAATAGGGGATATAGAGTCTGTAGGAATAAACTCAATATCATGGGAGTTGAAAAATCTATAAGAAGAATCAAACTCATCAGGATCATTGACTTTTTGTTCAAAGGGACAGTCAAAAGTCTCAATAAGACCAACATAAGGAGAAGGATCAATGGAAAGATCAAGATTATCAATAAAATTAGGTTTAGACTTAGTCACAATTGAACTAACATCCAAAAGAAGGTCATATTGTATCATGGAATCTAGGAAGACTTCATCGGATGGAAGGAGACAATCCTAGATAGGACACATATCTAAACTTTCAGTTGGATCAATAGGGTGGAGAGCGGGTTCCATAGTCTGTATAGGGTGGATCTCCTAGCCAATTGTCAGGACCAAGTCAAAATAAGTTAAACATGAACACATAGGATTTTCCTTACCAGAAAATGAATGCAATGGATATGAGTCTACATAACACACCCATGGCAGCGTAGTATCTATCGAGACACTGGGAATCAATAAAGGAAATACCTGGTCTCTAGTTGAGTCAGGATATGGACCAATAAAATCCAACTAATCAATAGTGAAAATGTCTTCATTATGATTAAAGTACATCACACGAAAGAACGTTGACACCACAGCTTGCATGGCATAAACATAATCATGCCTAAGGAGCATATTGAAGTCCAATGGGTATTCTATCACCATGAAATAAACTAATACGGTCTTCCCACCCAAAGTAATAGGTGTTTGAGCAACAATTCCCAAGGTTGTACTAGTTCCTATATCAAAATCTTGTAAATGACTAGCAATCGACACAAGGTTGGGAGATCCCATGCCTTGGAAAGCACATGCAAAAAAATTACTAGCTGAGGCTCCTTCATCAACAGTACAATGAGAAATCGTGCATTGTCCAACTTTGACCTTTATCTGGAAATGTGCATCAGAAGGAAGGTGCAAATCATCTAGGCTATCCCAATGAAAGGAAACAATCCAAGAGTTTGGTGGGGGTTCATCCCAAGCAATTTTAGTGCCTCCTTGTTCAGTAAGTTCTGAACTAGAAGTGAATAAAATATGACTAATAGACACTTCAATATCTGAAATAAGAGTGGGATTGATCAATGATGGAATTGATTCAACCGCTTCATGAAATTCACTCTCTAAAGGGAGAGTGGGATTGACCAAAGCTATCATTGGTTCAATCACATAACGGTCACTCTCCGAAATAAGAGTGGTATTGACCAAATATGAGATTGGTTTGACTACTTGATCAACCGAAGGTTGAATAGGGTGTTGAGAAAATTCAGGTTATTCAAGAACAGGATGTCCCTAGAACCAAACTCTTTGTACCTATACGATAGTATGGAATTGATTAGTAAGGTGGTCTCCCTCACAAATCCTACAAGGGACCTTGAGGTTGCATCCCGAACGATTAGTTTTCTCAACTGTGTTAGCATGACTTTCATTGGTTGAATGTTTTCGCATAGCATGACCTCTATAGGATGGGTGGTTAGGATCAACATGCTTTGCAGAGGTTGAGTGTGTGCTCCCAGCATGACCACTAGAGGCTAGGTGGATGGACCCAACATGACCTACAGAGGTTGGAGAAGGTTTTCCATCATAACCTGCAGAGGTTCGGTAACTAGATCCAACATGAGTTTTATATTTTGGATGGGGAGGTTCAACTTCACCTATAGTGGTTGAATGAGTGCCCTCAGCATGAACTGCAGAGGATGAATGACTAGGTTGAACATTTCCTATAGAGGTTGGAAGGGTTCCCCTAGCATGACATGCAGAGGATGATTGGTTGGATCCAACATGACCTATAGAGGTTGGAAGGGTTCTACCAGCATGACCCACAGAGGTTGGATGGTGAAGATCAACATGAATCATAGAATTTGAGTGCTTAGATCCAACATGAACTGCATAGGTTGAATGGGTGCCCCCATCATGACCTCCAAATGTTGGGTGGTGGGGTTCAGCTTGAACTACAGAGGTTGAATGGGTTCCCCTTGATTTCAAGTCTTCATCCTATTCTTCCTTCTTTTACTCCTTTTAGACAGCTAGTGACTAGTATCATAAATTTCACCACATGAGGTAGAAGGAGGAGGAGAAGTTGCTACGGTGAAGGGAAAGTAGTGTTTTTATTTCCTTGATATAAGGAACTTACTTGAGAAGCATCAAGATCATTCAAGACAGTTGGAGTGGAGAAAAACCACACCGGTATCCCTAGGGTGAATCGAGATATATTCAAGGTGGCCATCAAAGGAACACCAACATTCTCGGTGAGAGGAAAAGTATAAGGATATCCCAAACTAGGGATCTCCTAGTTGGTGTTCATAGGGGTGTTATCCATATTTTCAAAAAAGAAGACAAATTCTAAGGTTGAATAGTAGCCAATAGTACAAAAACACACTACTAGCAAAAAATACCTAATTATCAAACCAGGAAAATAGAGGTACCTTCCAAAGGAAAGTCTGGGATGATGAGGGGCCAAAACTAATAGGTGAAGGTCGGAGAGTAGTTACTTGGTGTCTCATGAAGAATTTTAATGGTTCAAGCATTGGAATCACACAAACTCCCTCCCAAATTGTCAACCGAGGTTACCTTCCAAGTCTATCCTAGGAGCGGTGGAAATATCCTTCCACTTCCACACGTGTAAGAATCCTAGATGTCAAGATGCTAAGGCTACCAAAATCACAGAGAAAGTCTAGAGAAACAGTCAGCAGTCTAGCTGATGCACATGCGAAGCGTATCTAATCCCAAAACCTTAAAAGTACCAGGCACCACATGAGGCCAAAAGGAGGTAATGAGTAATTCCTCAAATGTGCAACGACTCTGGTGTATGCTTTACTGAGAAGAGGAGGGGTATCTCCAACAACTCAGTATCCCATGACCTCATGCTTGACTCCTGTGTGAGAGGATATTTATGGTGTATTTCTCAACGAAGTTGGATTTCCTAATAGATAGGCCACTATGTTTGAGTTTAAATTTTTGGGCAGTTAAGATATCCCTAACCCAAAACACTAGCCTAAACTAGTGTGTGTCATCCTTAGAAACAAACAGTTACTAATGCATTTTAGATATTAAAAGTTCATTTTAAAGGGATGTTGATTACTCAAAAGGTGGTGGAGGTGAAACCAATGATGTGTGACTCAATATTAGGAAAAATATGACTAAGAAAAAGAGAACATGAAATACAAAAGCAAACCTACTTCTCTTTCTTTTCAAACTGAAAATGGAAAGCCGCTAAAGAACAACTTCTTTTTTATTTTTTCAAGAACATTGATATGCAATGCAATTTAGACTCAAAACCTAATATATGTTCATATAAAGAAACTATATTTTCTTTTATTTTTTCTTTTATGAATGCAAAATAAAAAGCAACCTACAAACTAAAGTATGCAGATAACAAAAACATAGAGAAAGGATTCTCGCTATACTACCACCAAACAGACTCTAGACTACCCTAAAGTCAATATAAACCCTACTTGGAAAGGAGGATTACACAAGAGATAAGTCAACTAATTCTGCATGGTGAATTTAACCAACACGAAAAGAAGGAAACATATACTAATAAGATTCTTAATTCAAACAAATATCACTAACAGAGGCTGACCAAAAACATGTGCCAAATTTCATGCCAAGCAAAGGGGGTGGGGAAAAAGAGAAAAGAGCAAAACCTAATGATACAAAAGGAATTAAAACATAGATAAAGAGAACTTATAATATATGACACTCACTCCCTAGAGTCATGCACATGCATAGGACCCTAAAAGACCTTCCAAACAACCCTCAAGCAACAAAAAAACCACTAAAATGATGAAAAAGGTTGTTTCGGGGGCATTCATGAGTTTTTATACTGCTAGACTTTGAATCGCTCATAGTTTCACCATGTATAGGGTCATGAATGCATCCCAAAATCATGATGGTTGAGTCTGTTACCTACGAATGGGTGGGAAAAGGCCCAATAAAAGTAAAAAACTACCCTCGAAAGGTACGGGAGATGTAATATATGGATTAAAGGGTGTTCCTAAGTTGTAAGGAGTACATGAAACATTACAAAACACTAGAAATAAGTTAAATAAACCCCAAACAGATAAGGCTCTCCCCAGTAGAGTCTCTAGTTCTGATGTAGAGGAAGGTGTTCCTGTGGTTGGGGTTTAAGAGGCCATCGACATACTAGGGTTGCAAGACAAATGCATATAGTTATGCAAGTAAATGTAACCAAGATTAAGAGATAAGAAAGGCTCATACCTTATTCAAATGAAGGTTGATCCAAGAAACCCTTCAATTCTCTTCTTGTTCCTCTTACTCCAAGAGACCTGCAAAACAAATTATACCTTCCTCAAACAAATATGACCACATGTAAGGCAATGATAATCAAAACAATATGGAATTCTAATATGATTAACATAAATAGAGATTCAATATTCATTACACAATTATTGGAAGAGCAAGAGCATCACATCTTTATTAATCATGGAAGAAGTACAAATATTACCTTCTCCTCAAGCTAGGAACCTCACGAAACCTTGATCTGGTTCTTTTGCTTCTCTTCTCCAAGGAACTCAACCTCCAAGCTTTGCAACATAAGGATGCAAATCTAGGGAGAATGTAGGGGGAATGAGAGTCCTAATTCTTGTAGCATAACAATGCAAAAGTTAAAGTCCCCTATCATGGACCCCTTCTCCCTCTATTTATACATTTGTAAAGAGATAGGGTCAAATAGGGGTCAGTTACAACATCCCAATTTAGTTCCATAACCTCCCAAACCACCCTGAATTCAATAATTGGATATTTTTAATATTTTCGACTACTACAACAGGTAACCATGAGTATCGTGAAGGAAAATTCATGAATACAAAAGGTATAACCGTGGGTGGAATGAAGTAAAATTAGTCGCCAGGTAAAAAAATATCATTTTAGGGTGCTTTTGGGCATTTCCGGGATTTAGAGTCTTCTCAAAGGTGTTCCTAACATAGATACATTTCCAACGGTCCAGAGAAGAGGTCAAATGGAGATACATAATTTCAAGTATGGTTCCTCCAATATAGGAGTTTTTTAGTTACTTTCATGAAGTGTCTTCATGGAAATGTCAACATATGATGAAATCATGGGAAAGTGGTCATAGGAAGAGTTGTTTCATTTTAGGTTGTAACATCGTCCTTCTCAACTGTATGTGGTCATATGTATCATGTGTCTCATGAAAATACTAGAAGATTATAATCATCATCACTGGATAAGGAAGCTTAGGTGATCATCTCATCTTCCCTAGGCTAACATAACAAGCGGTGTCTAGCCCCTTGAGGATAACAATATTCCTCGAAAGATGTGACACGTATTCAAAAATTAGTTATCCAACAAAGTGAACAAAAATTTTGAATAGAAATTTTAAAAAGAAGAAATATAAGTATCTTAATTGTTTTAATCGGAACAATACTATCAAACAAAGAGTTTCAATAATCATTAAAGAATTGAAAAGAAAAAAAATTATAACATTAGCAATATATATCAGATCTAAGTTGTTAATGAAAGACAATAATGCAGAAATAACAATAACATGAATATATTATATGTAAACCAATTATAAATGATATGGTCATCTCATCTTCCTCAGGTTAACTCAGGAAGGGTTGGCTATCCCCTTGACGATAACCATATTCCTCGAAAGATGTCAGACATATTCAAAAATATGAACTAAGCAATAGCATTCACATTATAAACCTGAATTCTAAAATATGACAATGCACCGACTATGGGTAAGCTTATTACTGCAATTTATGGGTAAGCTTATAAACTCTCATCCTATCAATTAGATTCCCTAACCTTTGTAACCCATAAGGCACACATCCTATGAATTTCCATAAATATTAACCCCTATAACTAATTATAACCCACATCCAAACCAAAAGATGTATTCCCACCATTAGCCAACCCATCTTGTGAACGAAAGTCAGAATTTTTTTCATCTAAACTCGCCAAAGTCATTTTTTGGGCTGAACCTGCCAACCATGATGATGATGATGATATTGTTATAGTATTTCAAAGGAAAGTTCCAAATGGTGCTTTTCTTGGAATATTTATCTCTTTGCTTGGGATAGAACTAGATTTGGAGGGAACCCTTCATGGTCTTTTTATTATCAGATAATTTATTGTACAAATTAAATATGGTATTTTATCTCCAAGTTTTAGAAAATTTATCCACTCTTCTATCTCACTCTCCCCTAAAAATAGAGGATTACACAATGAGGATGCACCATCTATACTTTGTTATAGGACATTGTTGAAGTCTTTGTACAAATTGATCCAAATTTTTTCTTCCTCTGTATGTAATCCTATGGTAGTTTCCCTTTTACATATTTTTTTTCCTAATGGATTATAGATCTAGGTCTATTGCATTTTCTATAAAATAATGAATTTATTTTGAGTAAAGAGTATTAATAAAATGATTACGTAATTGGCCTTGATTGACACATCAAACCTAAGGGTATCCCGTCGATATATTGTCCCCAAGTCTCATTGTATTTATGCTTGGCTCTTCAAGTGCTATGTTTTGTGATTTTGTGAAGAGCATATCATAAAAACCAGCATGTATTTATACTCACCCCCTAGTTGACGGCCTCAGCACCATCGATGCTCATAATGGTTATTTGAAATGATATATACTCAATGTGGCATGTTTTCATCATAAACAATAACCTTCCTCCTTCAATGTCGATAAAGAGACATCACACAATGTTGGAAATGATTAATCCATGTATTTGTTTAGATTAGGTATATTATTTCATTATTATTTTTGTTTAATTACTACATGAAAACACCTTTTACGTAGTGGGGCACATAACTAAATACCATTTTATGTTGAATGATCAATTAGGTATGTACCAAGATAAAGATATGAATGTATATATTGAGCTTGTTATCGATGAGCTATTGAAGTTATGGGCTGGAACCACTATGTATGACATCTCCAGACTAATAGGGAAGAAACAATTTTAGTTCCATGTAATACTTGCATGCACAGTTCATGATGTTGTCAAGTTACCACATTTTTGTGGTATGTGACATTTTATTGCACATCGTTAAAATTATATTTTTTTAAGGTAAATCTCATGCATTTTTTTCAACTAATAATATTTTGATGCTATAACATTAATACATATATCTTGTAGGTATTCAAACAAACGGAAAATTTACATGTCCAGTATGTGGTCGTAGGATAAAATATCATCGTTCAAGAAGTTTAGAAAAGGAGTTTTTTGGTGAGTACATGCACTTATTAGTAGAGATAAGGATGCATGCTAGAGGAAATCATGCATGGTAAGTTGTTGGTAATTGAGTCCTAAAGGCTTGCAAATATCAAGAACTAGGGATCTTCACCAAGTGGCACGCTTCAAGAGGTATTTTCCTCTCTTCCTCCCTTCTCAAACTTATGAAAAATCAATTTGATTACAATGATGATTATGGTGATGATGATTACACTAATCCTAAATTTGTTATCATCATCAACATCATCTTCATCATCATCATCAATGTTATCATCATCATCATCATCATCGACATCATCATCATCATTGAAATCATCATCATCATCGACATCCTCCTCCTCATCCTCATCATCAACAACATAATCCCCATCCTCATACTAATCATCATCAATGTTATAATCATCATCATCAATGGTATCATCTTCATCATCATCATCATCTTCTTCATCTTGATTGTTATAATTAGTATCATCATCATCATCTTCGTATTCATTGTTATAATTAGTATCATCATCGTCGTCATCATCATCATCATCATCATCATCATCATCATCATCATCATCATCATCCTCATCATCATCCTCATCAGCATCCTCCTTCTCCTCCTCCTCCTCCTCATCATCTTCATTGTTATCATCATCATCATCATCATCACTATAAATAAAATACCTTAAGGTTTTCCTCCCTTGACCATGTTCGAGGTAATGGAATTTTTGGAGGTTCTTTTTTACAAATTGCCTCCAAAACTTCAATTGCCATGACCTAAAAGCAACCCCTATTATTTATAACATACAAACATAACCTTTATAACCCTTGGAACCTAAATTTTGGCCACTTTAATCCATAACCTTATCACCCTGCTATAAATACTCACCAATATAAAGCCTAATATTCCTTATAAGCTCCAAACATTCTCACACATATCGATATTAAGCTTCAAATTATTATTCCCTATAACCTCTAGAAACTACTCCCTTGCACTCAATTTCTACTTAGTATATATATTGTTTCCAAATTGCAAGTTCATTAAGGATAGTTAAACATGCCAAGTTATTATTTAATTCAAATTTCGGCAGTGTTGTACCAAGCCTGTAGAGTGGCACTAGAAATGCAAATATCAACTTAGTAAATGCCAATGGTCTCCCAATGATATTGTTGAGTGAATTAGCACCATATAAATTGAAATTACTCATTTAATAGAAGGGTACTTTTCCATCCCTTTGTCCAATTCAATCACATGGGTGTCCATACTTGAATATATGGCATTCACATTGAAACAAGTTCATTTTCAAGTTGAATTTTGACATATAAAGACAAGCCTCCTTCATGAAACAAAGAAGATATTTTGAAGCAAAGGTTACATTCCAATTTTTTGTCTAAGAGTGAGATTCCCATAAGCTTCCATTGCCATTTCTGTTTTTTCCTTTAGCCTCACACTACCCAAATTTTCCTCCAAAGTGTCCTTACATATAGGGAAGTTTTCTCAGATTGAATAATTTGAATTTATGTTTTTAATGAGTTGTTAGTTAGTATGAATGCATAAGTACTATTATTCATACCATATGTCTATTTGTCCTTCATAATTGTCTACCTCAACTTCTAGAAACTAGCTAAGACTATTTTTTGGTACACACATATAGAAAAAAACTTTCAACAAGGTGCACATGCTTAAAGAGAATAATAGCTATTATATAATATTATTATATTATATAATAAAATATTAAACATAATAAACAAATAAACATTAAACATAAAAAAAACAACATACATTACCTTTTACCATTTACTAGCATTGAGGCCTCCCTCCCTAGCATCCTTTTACCCAAACCTCCTGCAGAAATGCTCCATTCCCATGATACTAGTGAGAGAAGAGTAATCAAAAATTAACCTGATGAGAGAAACTAGAACTTGACAAGTAGACCTTGACAAAAACAAGACCTCGGAAACATCGGTGACCTCGACAAGTAGTCTTCGGAGACATCAACAATTTCGACAAGGAAATATGCCTCCAAAATCGAATAGGTTTTGTCTATTTCTTGAATAAAATGTGCTCATTGATGAGTGTCCTATTAGATTTTTGGGTTTGATTCATTCAACAATATCGTAAGGGATAAATTAAAAAAAACTCTACTCTATGCCTGAGTTCGTCATCAATATCTAATGGTGAAAATACTTTACCATCCTCTCAGTCTAGTGCAAACCCCTTTATTACACTATGTGGAATTTACTCATACCTTAGGGCTTCCCTTACAGTTGAATCCCTCTTTACTTAAAATCCAAATCTTGTCTCTGTGGGCCATATCTTTGATCCCTACACACAAAACAATACAGTTCTTAATACATGACTAAATGCACATGTAATCAATATTTGAATGCCTTCATGAATATTAATACATGATTGATACTTTGATTATACTGATGTTCATACTTCATTCTAAATGGTTAATGATGATTGCAACTAAATTATGGAACTAGTGATTGCATGATAATTCTAAGGGAGTGATAATTCGGTTTTTCTATGACATTGGTTTCCTTTGGTTAAGAAGACATGAGTGGGGGGTATCTCTTCTGTCATCACCATCATCATGAGAGGAGGATATCTCTTCCACTAATGTTTCCCATGATTTTTATCTAGACCTAACGATTTTTGCATGCAATGAAGTTGTGTGATAATGCTGAACTAAACCAAACATATCATAATATTCTCATTTCATTCATGCCCAAAAATAGTAGTTCCCCAAAATATCACACATGTTTTGATGGCATGCTTCTTGGTTCAGTAAGTATTGTACAGAAAAATTGATGCTTGTTTTTAATTTGAAATTAAATGATTAGTCTTAGTTGAAAATATTTTTGTAAGAAAATCCATTACTTAGTATTGTTATTATATTGGATCTTGGTCAGTAAACCAATATGATGAAGTGTGATGACCTCCTATCCTATATGGTTAAGTCAGGTTTTTTCTCAAGGGACTAGACACCCCTTCATTATATCACCAACACTCATCCTTCAGGAGCAGTAGGAGGACCAAAGGATCACTTCATATAGTTAGGAACATCCTATATGGTGATGATGAAAACAATTATTGTATGGAACATGTGGACTATATACCTTGAGAGACAACACCTTATTGATTACATGTGTTCTTGTATTCCTCATTATTCAATTATCCTTTAAGATATTTCTAGATCTGATTTATTTATGTTTGGCAGTTATGCTAGGACTTCTTGGGTCTTAGGGTTTCATTACACTATAATTATTTACGATATTTATGAAGGTTGGGTTTTTGCTTAAACCATGAAGTGAACCCTAATGATGATGTGTGTTCCCTAAAGTTGAGACATGAGGATTAACTGTGGGGTAGACTCTTGATTAAACTTGGATTGTGGATTAAACTTAGACTATTGGTTTATCTTGAACTATGGGCTATACCGTGGGATGGAATCATGAATTGCTTTGTGGGTCGTGGACTCTGTTTCCACCTTTTCTAAGCCTGAGATGGAACCATGAACTGATTTGAGGGCCATGAATAAAGTGGAGTGTGTAACGCTATTATTAACATTTTTATTTTCCTATACATTGTTATTTTTTAGTTTCATTAGTTATACTATTTTTACTATACATGCAATTTGGTAACACGTTCAACTTTCGAATATATGTCTTTAGTGGAATCATACAAATTTGAATATGTCATTCCTAAATCCCAAGTTTTTAAAGTTTTGTTGGTCCATTCCTATCCCCCCCCTCCTTCTTTTCCCAATCAAGACCAAGGGGTGGATGATGCAGGCCTAAAACATTACCTGCTAATTAATTACCTACAATTTCCCTTTCTCGAGGAAACAAAACAATAGTGCCTAATAAAATTCCCAATAGTGTAATCAAGAAAAAAATAGAAGAATGAAACAAACCTAAAGGTAAATTAAAGGATAGTAAATTATGTAATATGACCAACCTTATCTATCATGATGTACATCAATTCTCCAAATTCCAACATTCTCTTTAACTGGAAAATTTTATTACGACCGTTGATATAAAGGAAAAATAAAAATTGAGAATTGTTCCACATGAATCCATGCAGAGGGATGAGTGTATGTTTTTTTCATGTTAATGAGTTATTCTAGTTTTAACTGTTGGAGAAAACTATGTCGGAAACAACAATTATGAATAGCTTGCACAATTAAAAGAAACCTAAGCTAACCCTAAGATAACAAATAAAATCAACCTAACTAACCATAACAACCAGATTCTAACGTAGAGAAGAAGGTTTCAAGCCTAGGGAGATAATCCTATATGTACCCTAATTAGACCTTGGTATCCCTTTCAAGCTTGACCTAGCCCTCTTATTCTCCCTAGTTTCACCCCTGAATGTTCCTTCGATGCATCCCTTAGGATATTCAGTAACTCTAGTTTGTTGTTTCTATAGAAACAAACTTTACTCTTCCCCTGAGCTAATGTAGCATCCTGATTCTACCCCCTTGATCACCCTACAAGTTGCTAGTGGCCTCACCCTTCCTTCCCTTCAACACTACATCCTTGGGACTCTTCCCTAAGGCTGTTACAACATCGGTCCTATTGGTGACATACTTTACCCTCCTATCGGTCTAGTGTAAACCCCTTTATTACACTGTGTGTCTTTACCCAATATACCTTAGGGTTACCCTTACATTACAACCATATTTAATTAAAACCCATCTCTTGTCTCTGTGGGCCATACCTTTGATCCCTACACATATAACAATACACTTGTTAGAAGGCACATATTGATTGACACCGAATGGAGGACTAATACATCTGGATTTTCTTGCATATTCACTTACATACACACAGTCTACAAGTAAATACATCTACTTCAACATTTTTAGCTATTGCAAATATAGAATTAATTAAACTAAATTCACATCTAATAAATATTTGAATTCCATAATGAATGTTAATACATGATTGTTTCTTTGATTATAGTGTTGTTCATACTTCATTCAAAATGGTTAATGATACTTGCTACTAAAGTATACACAATATGTCTTTTCTCTCTAGTTGCAACTATAACGGGTCCCCTCAACTTTTATTCTTCATTGCGTCGAAGAGGCGCATTCTATATCCCGTTAGGGGATATGTATAAATCCTTCTTTGCTCATCTAGAAGTTGACACATGTCCATTTAAAAAAATAATAAAATATTATAAAATAATAACATGTCGACTCAAATTAGAGTTAAAACATTTACAATGACATATATTTAAAAAACAAAAATTAGATAAATTGGAGATATGTAACTCCTTTCGTCCTCATCCTAGAGTTGACACATGTAATTTAAAAGAAATTATAAAATAATAACATGTAGGATCAAATTAATAATGGGCATTAGTTTTGTATTATAAAAATAAAGTGTTGGCACCTGGATAATTACATCCTGACTGACTTGGCATATAGTAACAGTTACAATCAAAATGAAGCATAAAATTTCTAATATATCAAGAAACTTAAAAATTACTATTCTAAAGAGAGTCCAACTAACATTAAACCAAATAAGGAAAACAAACAGATCCCCAATAGGATTCGAAAAAAAATAATTAGGTTCCTAGATAGATGTCGCGGGAGGTCCCAATTATTTTTCCTTCCCTATTCTTATGATTCTCATCCACTTCATTATGAACCCATTGTTCAAAGGACATTCTACCCAGCTGGATTTCAAATTGCAGAAGACGGTCTGAGAGTTCATATGAAATCAGATCTTTCTCTTTCTTATAAGCTCCTGTCGTTTCTTGCTGATATTTTTTAGCTATTTTGGTTTCATGGACGAATTCCTCCCAATTCTCTAGTTTTTCATTGGTTTCCTCTAGGTATTTCCTCAATGTCCTCTTCCGATCCTTCATGGCTTCCATCGCATGCTCCAGAAAACAATCATGACTCTCCTATCTAGAGTGCATTTCCACCTTGAATTTAAGCAAGTCCTCTTGAGCACGGGACGAGTTCCTGAGAGTTCCACCACCGTAGGCCAAGAAAATGAAAGAAAGCAGCCTTGAATTTGGATAGATGGGAAGAAAATATTACCCATCTCCTCCCGAGAAAGTCCATAAATAAATCCGTAACTCTTGTGATCAGATAACATGATCCATGATTGCATAATTTCCTTCCCCACCGATGTACAACAAACTGCAAGTAAAACCACTGGCCGAGCTACCTTCATACCTCCCATTCTAGGCTACAAGAAATTGAGTTGTTTTCCCACAAGAAAGGTTTAAATCCTGGTGTCCATTTATCCAAGGATTTTCCAAAGTTGCGCACCTCCTTTCATGCAAGAACATGTTGTTATAGTTGATTTTACCACTCCAGGTGAATCACACTTTGTATGGCCTTCCCCTATCCCGCTGCAGACTCCTTAGACCCCTTCGACCATTTTTTGTCCTTTGATGTTTCCTTGACCATCCCTAAAAACATGTGACAAATGATACATGTGACTTTTAAACCTCTAATCATGTATATACACAGGTTTGACCACTAAAACCGCATACATTGGGATGTGTACAAAATCCAAATCCTCTTGGAGTTTTCCTTGACATGGATCCGACTCACTTGACTCCTGGCCTTCCCTATGCCTTGAGATCGTTTGGATTCGACCTTTCATTACCCCTTTGAAAAGATATATAAGGAAATCTATGGTACATTGAAGGCATATGAGATAATTGAGAGCAAAGAAACTACTAAGTCCATTGTTTCCAGAACTTATGCTTGAGTCTGCATCCCTTTGTCCCTTGGAGCACTTTTGTGTCCTTCCCAAGCTTGCCTTTTACTTGTGAGCTTGCTATCAAGAGATGGAGGATTGAGGTGGTGGAGGCCCAAGTGGGGAATTCAGTTTCTCCGATTTGTAGACGTGCCAACAGAGGTTGTATCTCTTGTAATCTCTGATTTTATATTAATAGAAATATCTTTTCCTGTCCAGTAATGTATGTTTGAATGAATGTTTTATCCATGGGATGTTTTCAAATGCTTATACATTGTTGATTATATATGATAGAATAGATCTAACACCATGATATATAGTATGCTTTCCTTGTTTACTCGTTGTTGAGGAAGTAATTTATCAATTCAAGCTGGAGTTGGAAAGCTCAACGGGGGATCTACTTCAACCGTCCGGAATAAGGTACGAGGTCTGATCCTTTAGTGTTAGACATTTACTTTCTATTGAATATTGGAAAGGATTGATTTTTGGAGTTAAGTTGTATGTTGTGGTACCTCAAGCCATAGGAATTTATCTCTGTAACAGAATTGGCGACTCCGCTGGGGAGTTCCTAGTAGTTGTCCTTTGGGGGTTGTTCTATCGGCATTCAATGACTTTGAATTTCTCTTCCTCTCTTGTTTCTATGTCGGGTCTGGGGGCATGTTTGCCTGGAAGTGTCTAATTGGTGTGAAATTTGTCTCATCTTTTCTGTTTTCCTTGATTTTTATGCACCTTCCTTCCTGTACACGAGTTTTTAACTCTCAGTCGCGTATACACGCGGGTTTCTCTATGATTTCCGCATATACACGCGGGTTTACTGCGAACAGTCGCATATGCCATTATTTTTTCCTTTTAGTGGAATCTAAATGGTTGCTAGGTGAAGTTTGATGATTGTTGAGTCTCCTTTGACACTGCCTGAGTCTGTTTATACCTCTATTTCTAACCAGAGACATTTTTTTTAGGCTAATTTTTTTTTTTAAGAAGATTCTTGTCATGGAATTTTCGATTTTTTGTTTGGGATTAGTGCATTAGATTTATTTTACCTTAGTGCTTTGCTTGAGTGTTGTTTGAGTGTGCTTGCAGAGTCTGGGGGTTGTAGAATCATTCTTTTGCTTTTTATATCTCATTTTATTTCAAAAAATCCAAAAATATTTGCTTATCATCATGCATTGCATTTTGTATTTTGCATTGTACTTGCACTAGATTTGCTTTGGAGTATTAGTTAGGATTTCATACAGGAAAGCTTGCATTTATCATTTGAAGAAAAATTGTGCATTTCACGTAGTAGCATACCCTGTTTTCATGGACACAATGCATTTGCATTCATTGTTAGGTATGTATTTTACTTCATGTTGTGTCATAACACCATTAATTGCACGGCCATATCCCTCTTTTGAGTAATAAAGCCAATTAAAATCAACGCTTAATTAAAATGAACTACACTCTTTTCTTTTACAGGGTGCACCAACAAGATTAGGTTGTAGGGTCTTGGAATAGATCATTGTGAGTAAATTCTCCAAGACCACTAAACAACAACATATATGTGTCTGTCCAGGTGAGTGTGTGAAATCCTTGGTATAACCAGTGTTTCTCAGGATCGTCCTCTCAAAAGGGAGTTAAGCATGAGGAAGTGTGAGTGGTTGTTGATTGGGATGACCCCTAGTCATAACTAAGTAGCACCCGAGATATTTACAGGATTGTATTCATATCTGGGGGCTCTTTCGAGAGTTTTCGGCTTTGCTACCCTGCCCATACGGTCAATCCTGCCTGCGAATGTCTGCCTGAGCATTGATTATATTGAGGTGACCTTAGTGGCCTTACCTAGGATATCAAGGGGGTACTTTGTAGGGCTTATTCTACGGGTGTCCCAGCCAGGTTGGGGTCGAACAACACAGTCGCTTTACGCGTTGAAGTTGAGGGCTAGATTAATTGGTTAGGTACCTCTTCTTGTTGTATATGGAGTCTCAAGCCTCTCCTAGGCGAGACATACCTGCTTCATTTGAGAGCTCACTTATCCTACCTTTGATTGCTTACATTTGGCTTTAGATTTTATTGGTGATTTATTTGTGCATGATAGCTTGCCTAGGGTTTGCGTAAATAAAGAGTCTTTTCTATTTTTGAGTCATTGTGGATTCGGGTGCGGCTCCTTGCCGTTCTTATCGTTTAGTAGGAATTCTGCCTTCTACATCTCCTCCTCCTTTGGGAGAGAGACCTAGACAGTCCAGGAATACTACTTCGCACATTGATTCACACACCATGGGAGACCATATAGAAGGTATTCCTGAACCACCTTCTCCCATTCGTGTAGACGATGGGGAGTTTACTCCTACTTACGATCCTTCATCCAACTTGGCTGAGTTAGGTCCTGTGATTTCTAAGATAGGAACCTTTCATGATAGACCTATTCACTCTAGGGTTGATTCCCCATTAACGTATTACCGATATGGAATGCCGGAGGATGCAGAGACTCATTTTGAACCTGCGAGCACTAATTATGGTAGTTATGGTATGTCTGGTTTTCCCACACATGATTTGGAATTTCGTGTCGAATCTGTGTTCGAGACTAACACTATGCCTGGGGACACTCTCATTCCTTACCATGCGGAGAGGTTTGGGAGCACTAGTCACATTGCACCTTCCATCCCGGTGGTGGAAGTTACATCACATATTCCTCCTAGGTCTAGGGTTAGTGATCCTAGTAGGATACCAGATCCGAGATGAGTGACTATAGGGAATAGTATGTACATAATGACACAAATACCTCCGTCCTCTGTCCCCAGTTCTTCAAATGTTCACCCTCCACCTCATTCATGTGGTCCTTCGGGCCTAAACGTTGCTATGATTGATGTCTATATTGCGGTTACTAGACCGGTTGTGTCTCAGCTTCATGTATCGCCCGTTGTTTGGGGAGGTCATGCTCATACTTCTAGAGGTCACATTCCTACTTCTGGAGTGTATATTCCTATTTCTAGAGCGTATGTTCCTACTTACGGAGTGTCTCATGCGATGACTTATGGACCCTATTATGGGACACGGTATGGACAGGGTTCTTCACCTTATGGGGGAGAGTATCAAGAACCTGCTTATTCTCCAAACTACAGCTTTATCACTCGTAATAGTCAAGGTCCACCACACTATGGTGCTTCCATGCCACCCTATATGGGTCAAACAAGAGGAGGGAACTATGGCCAAGGCCATGGTGGTAATCGGACCTATGTGAATCTGGGAGCGGTCCATCGACCTCATCATCCTAGGCTCCCTTTCCTCACAACACTGAATCTTCCTGACTTGTCGATATTGATGAACGATCATGTAGCTCATGACCTAGCTTGGCTGGCTATCCCTACTAAGCTTCCCTCGGACATACCTAAGTTCGAGGGAAAACCAGGAGAGGATCCGAGTGAACATGTTACGACCTTTCACCTATGGTGCTATTTGAATTCCTTACACCAAGACTCCATCTGTTTAAGGCTATTTCAACACACCCTTACAGGGCTTGCCGCGAAATGGTATATAGAGCTACCTAGGGGGGCATTCGCTTTGTTCGACGATCTAGCGATGACTTTTCCTAACCACTTCTGGCTACGAGTGTGTTATAACGTTGGTACTAAAATCTTGTCAACATTTCGGTAGGATAAAGCCACACATATCTTGGATCAAATCCAAGAGTGGCGTAGACGAAAGAGGTTAATTAAAGCCTTTATACCACCAGAATTCCTCCTTGAGTGGTTCCTTAAGTCGTTATTGCCATATATAGCAAAGGATGTTTCTACATCTGGAGTGCAGAATGAGGAACAAGGGATATTTAGGGCGTAGGAACTGGACTTGATTTATGCTCAGTTCGGTTTGTTATATGAGATTATTCCCAATGCTCCGCATTCTAGTTTCGACCCCAAATTCAAACCTGGACCACATGTTGATGGCATTGTGGGTTGTGCAAGTGCGAAACCTACGGATTCGGTTGCAAAACAAGTGAGTCAATTGTCAATCAACCAATCTGCTTCGGGACAAGCTACAGCTTCGTCTCAACCCTACCAAATGGCGAGTGTACTTTAAGTGCAATCGTCGGACTAGAAGGATAACCAGCAGCCCGGATGGAATAGAAAGAAGGGTAAGAATAATCGTAAGGGTGGGAATAAGAATGATAATGCTAATAGTAATGACAAGAACGATCGTAACGCTAGGGGGGACAAGCAAGCTAAATGTGAGGTTAAGTTCCCTTGCAAGTTATGTAAGGACAATCACCTCACTTACTTGTTCCCTCGTTTCGATGAAGCCTCGATATTCTTGGCACAAGGCCCAACTATGCTAACTAACCCTTTACCTCACAATCAATTTATGAACTCGAGGAATCATGATTATTCTGGTGGTGATAAAGATCCGTCGGAGGGTAGTGGTCATGGTTGCATTAACATGGTATGTGCTACGAAAGTTGTGACCCATGTGAAAGACTATGGTTCATCACAACCCAGCCCAGGAAAGGAACCTGATCCACCAGGGTCCCGTTTGTGTATTAAGAAACCTATGGATAAACCTGAAGCTGCACCTCGCATTCCTAAGGGAGTCCTTAAGAATTTGGGGCACAATCCTAATGCCCGATCCACATAGAACTATTCAACTGTCGAGGATTTCGGCCACACTCCTTGTGCGATGTCTACATTGGAAGTGCTTCAGAATTGTCCTTCGCAAAAGAAGGCGTTGCTTTCTACCCTTGGTGTGAATGATGATGATTCTTCCTCCGTGATTAAATTTGAAACACACATTAGAGGAAATTTCAACTCAAAATGGGCCTTTTAACTTTTATTCAAATTCCATGTCATCATGTGTTAGCCAATGGAATTGCTTTAAATTTGAAATACCGTATAGGTCTTAAACACTTTTTTAATATAAATTTGGGGATAGGTATCATAAAAAAAAACTACTTTTTTGGTTTGTATTTTTGACATATCTCTTTGTGTTTTTACTCAAATTTCGATCGGGAGAGCTCGTTGGATGCAGAATTAAATTCCACATCCAACGAGTACCCACTTGACATACTTTTTACGGACCCCACTACCCAAAAAACAAGAAATACCTGAAAAATGGAATGATGATGTCATCATTCCATTTTTTCAGGTATTTCTTGTTTTTGGGGTAGCGGGGTCCATCAAAAGTATGCCGAGTGGGTACTCGTTGGATGCGGAATTAAATTTCACATCCAACGAGCTCTCCTGATCAAAATTTGAGTAAAAACACAAGGAGATATGTCAAAAATACAAACAAAAAAGTAGTTTTTTTCTTTTCTTCCTCCAAAATTAATAAATATTATTTTATTATTTAAGTATTATTTTATTAGTTCATTTTAGGAGGCCCATTTTGAGTTGAAGTTTCCTCTAATGGGACTTCAACCTCACTTTCCTTACTATGTGTCTCTTTTGATTCACGTAGAATGTCTTAATATGACTATCAAGCGCACTATGATTGACAAAGGCGTTGTCGCTTTTGTGATGTCTTTATCATGTTGGAAGGGTTTAGGTTCCCTTGAGGTGTCTAAATCAGCGACCATGTTAACTGCGTTCGATGGGAGATCGTTTAGGACGCACAACATTCTTCCTTCCCTTAAATTCCATTTGGGAGGGAAGACTGTTGCGATAGAGGTCGAGGTGGTTGATGGGTCCTTTGACTACAATCTCTTGCTAGGTAGGAATTGGATGTATAGTATGCAAGCCGTTGCTTCTTCCCTATTTTGCATTGTATGATTTCCACATAGTAGGAAGATAGCCACGATTGATCAAACGACATTCAAGAATCTGTCTGTTACTGCATCTTTGGGAGCTTTGATCCTGATCGTTGAACACTCTCAGCTGGCAACTGGGAGTGTGGGTGTAGGCATGTATCCATCCCTCATGGGAAGCTTTATTTTTCCTGCACCAATTCTTATGATAGGGTCTAGTTCCAGTGAGGCTTCGACATCTATGAGATCGATGTCTTTTTGCATGATTCATATGGAAGATCCTTGGATTCTTCCTACACCGAGTACTCCAAGTGAGCCCATCGTGACGGACGTGCCATTGCCTGCAACTATGATAGCTTATCAAGCTAATCCCAAGTGTGTTGTAGAGACTAGTCCTTCCTCTTTGCAGATAGAGGAGGAGGACCCTTATGTGCTTCCAACATGGGCAGTGTAGTCTTCTCATGCACACAACTGCCTTGATATATTTTTTCCTTCAGATGAAGCGATTATTGAGGCTATGTCGGGAGTTGACCCACCATGGGAGGAACTCCATCATAGATATTACTTGCTTCCCGAGCTTGACCGCTTGCAGTGTGAGGACTTTAGGGTGGTTCTTAGTGAGAGAGTTGGTAGTCCTATGGTTCCGTTAAGCTCTCCTGGTTAGATGGCTGATGGAAACATGGTGAACATATCTTCCATGATTCCTATTGATATCTCTCACGATCCTAGTAGGATAGATAATGTCTATATTGTGGCGGAATGTTCCCATGCTGAGATTTAAGAATACACCGAGCTATTTAAAGAATTTTGTGATATCTTTTCTTTGTCTTACAATAAAATGCCAGGGATCGACCCTCGTATTGTAGAGCACAAGATTAAGACTTATCCCAATGCTAAGCCTATTCGACAACGCTTGTGTGCGGTGAATCCTAGGAAAGCACCCGCGATTAAGGAAGAGATAGAGAAACTGTTAAAAGCTGGTTTTATCTATCCCATTCCCTTGATGGAGTGGGTGTCAAACCTCATTCCGGTGGATAAGAAGCAGGGAGTGATCCGCATATGTACTAATTTCCGCGATTTAAATTGTGCCTGTCCTAAGGACAATTTCCCCACACCATTTATTGATCAGATTTTGGATGAGTGTGCGGGTAGCGAGGTTTTTTCCTTTATGGACGGCTTTTCCCGGTATAATCAGATACAAATTAAACCTGAGGACCAACATAAGACTACATTTATTTTTCCTTGGGGAACTTTTGCATATCGAAAAATTCCTTTTGGCCTTCAAAACACCGAAGCTACATTTTAGCGGTCAATGACCTTGATCTTCAACGATCTCAAGTCAATTATCGAAGTATTTTTAAATGACCTTGCTGCGCATTCTCGTATGAGAATGCGTCATCCCTATCACTTGAGATTAGTATTCGAAAGATGTCGGGGTGAATCCGCGGACCTGGGTAACACTTTTTGGCAAGCGCATTTCGGCAAAAATAGAAAAACGTACCTCGGTCGAGGGTTTAACAAGCCCTTGACTGAGGTCTTAATATCTCGACCGAGGTTTTATCAAGCCCTCGACCGAGGTTTTTTTCAGCCCTCGACCGAGGTATTTCCTAACCCTCGGTCGAGGTCGGTTGTAGTTAAATTGAATTTTTTTGTTAATTTGTTATATATATATAAATTATGTCAACCGGTAGCGTTTATGCTACCGGTTTAATTTTGAAATGTGTCCCGGGCAAGCCGAAATGCTGCCCGATTTTTTTCAATCCTCCGTGAATTCATGGAGGATTGAAAAAAATCCATAAAACACCAACTAAACAAACCTATATGAACCATAGAGACAATTAATCAACTGTAGGCTCAAGACAAATAATAAATTTAAAAATTTATTTGAAGAGGACGTCACAACCCTAATACTCCTACTTATTGGGTTTACAACGATGATCCGATAACTAGGTTTAGAATGAAGAGGACGTCATGCGATTGTTGCAACTTGCGTTTATCGTTTTCAATGTAAAAGTGAATATTGGGTAGTGATGATTTCGATTCAATTTCTCAGATCTCACACATACATATATAAATGTATAAATAGGTTTCCCATCAACCCAAATAATTTTTTTAATAAATATGATTAATTATAACTTGTATACACGCAAAAGTAATGATTATTATCGTTCGGACTATTTAATATCTTCATTAAGAAAACAACCAAGGATTTAGAGCAGAATCGTTGTGGTAATGACTCATGGAGGATTGAAAAAAATCCATAAAACACCAACTAAACAAACCTATATGAACCATAGAGACAATTAATCAACTGTAGGCCCAAGACAAATAATAAATTTTTTATAAAAATTTATTTGAAATTGGTTAATAAGTTATAATATTATATTTTTGAAAAACAAATTATATTTTTGAAAAATATAATTTAACTTATTATAACTCATGGGTTGAAAGACTTGAGGATTGTGAAAGCTAACC
>LPNX010743394.1:221942-275253 GCA_001517045.1 Pseudotsuga menziesii | reverse complement strand
TATGCGTTTTGAGGGCTTCTATCTAGCACATGAGTAAAAAATCAGGTTTTCATCGCCAAATTTGGCCAAAAAAGTGTTACCCATCTTCATGGAATCACCCGTCAGCATTATCTCGTTACGTTAAATCCTCATAAGTGCATATTTTGTGTGAGGTCAAGTCATTTATTAGGATTCATCGTTTCTAAAGAGGGTATAAGAGTCAACCCTTTGAAGCTTGAGGCAATACTTCAGTTGTCTCCCCCAAATAATATTCATCATCTTCAATGTTTGTAAGGCATGGCAAACTTCTTACGAACATTTTTTGTCAACTTTGCCAATTTGACTAGAGGCTTCATGCATCTATTGAAGAAGGACACCACCTTTTTTTGGGATGAGCGAGCCCAGGAGTCCTTTGATGCACTCAAGCGAGCCCGAGCATCGGCCCCAGTGATTAGTCGCCCAGACTATAGCCGTGATTTTCTACTTTATGTGGCCACGTCCATGGAGATGATTGGTATGGTTTTGGTTCAAGAGGATGAGGAGATCCAAGAGAATATCATATACTATCTGAGCCGAAACCTTATTGACACAGAGATTCATTATTCTCATGTCGAGAAGCTTGCTTTAGTTACCGTACATGCGGTTCAACAGTTGAAACATTATATTCTCCTTCGCCAGACCTTGGTTGTAGCCCATGTCAATCTGTTTCAATTCATACTCACTCAAAGGATGATTGGGGGAAAATATAATCAATGGATTGTCATTCTGCAAGAATTCGATCTCGAATTTGTTTCGGCAAAATCAAAGAAGTCTTTAATTTTTGCAGAGCTTATATCGTATTTCCCGAGTGAGGCCGAGGAGTTGGTTTGTGAAGATACGTTTGTCGATGAACACATATTATTAATCTCAACTTTAGACCCATGGTATGGGGATATCATAGTATATTTACAAACATTGAAGGTCCCTAATCACCTCTCATGGGATGAATGACGACGATTATGTCACGTGTCTAAGAACTACCTCATAGTGGATAACACTTTGTACCACCATGGGGTAGATTCCATTTTACGACATTGTTTAACTGACGAATAGGTTGAGGTAGTGCTGAATGATTTCCATGGAGGGTTGTGTGGTGGTCATTTATCTGGGCTTTCTACAGCTCAAAAGATCTTAAGTGCGGGTTATTTCTGGCCGTCGATCTTTAATAATTTTGTAGATGCCGTCAAGATCAGATGCCACCCTTTCCAAGTGTTCACACATAATATGCACTCGAAACCTGCCCCGTTACATCCCATTATCACCGCCGGTCCCTTCACTAAGTGGGGGCTTGATTTTATGGATTGCAACCCAGCCTCGGCTGGGGGGCATCATCATATCATAGTGGCTGTTGATTACTTCACAAAATGGGTTGAGGCTATGCCTACAGTTAAATATGATGGTGAGATAGCCACCCACTTCATATTCAACCAGATTATTACTCGGTTCGAAATTCCAAAAGAGCTTGTCATTGACCATGGCTCACACTTTCAGAATCGTATGATGGAAGAGTTGGCATCAAAGCTAGGGTACAAGCAAGAGAATTCCTCCTCTTACTACCCTCAGGCGAATGGATAGGTTGAAGCAGTGAATAAATCACTCAAATCCATTCTCCAACAAACCATCGCACAAAGCAAGAATAATCGGCACATCATGTTATATCCTACTTTGTGGGCATATAGAACTACTGTTAAGACTGCCACGAGTTTTTCTCCATATCAACTTGTACATGGAGTGGAGTTGATATTGCCAGTTGAATGCGAGATTCCTTCTTTGAAACTAGTTGTAGAACTCTTACCAGACACTTCACCGTTGGAGGAGCATTTGGTCCACCTTGAGCAACTTGATGAGCAGCGTCGGGATGCCTTGGTCGCTCTAGAAGTAAATAAATGTCACGTAAAGGTGTAGTATGATAAGTCTGTCTGTCCAAGGAGGTTTAGTGAGGGAGACTTGGTCCTTTTGTGGGATCAACGAAAATAACACTTGGGGGTAGGTAAATTTAATCCCATGTGGTGTGGTCCTTACGTGGTCAAACGTGTGTTATAGAAGGGTGCTTATGATTTAGTGGATTATGAAGGGACGGCCTTGGTGGAGCCTACAAATGGGCTCTATATCAAGAAGTACTATGCATGATTTTCAGCCAAGGCTAGTTATTGTATATTATTGTACAGTTTTGCATAGTTAGGTCTTTTTCTTATCGTGATCGGGTTTGTGATTAGTTTCTGTTTCTTTTGGCAGATGTCAATGGAATCTTCCACCTACATAGGATTCGCGGATGGTGCGAGCTGTCACACTCAACACTCAGCCTCTGCTACTTGGGTGATTTATACTCCTATGGGTTAGGTACTATCTTTAGGAGGCGTATGTTTGCGGCCATCTTCCAACAATGTTGTCGACTATAGTGCCATTATCGAGCTTCTACAGGATTCCATTTCACATGGCGTTCTCTCTCTTGAGGTACGTCTTGATTTGGAGTTAGTAGTGTCACAGCTTAATGGTTTGTACCATGTTATAGATCCGACGTTATTAAGAATATTCTTACATGTGAGATTATTAGAATGGAAATTTGACAATATAACATACATACACATTCCAAGAATTAATAATCAAGTTGTTGACTTATATGCTAACTACGTGTTATATTGGCATTTGTTTCATTCACAATAAATTCATCACAAACACAATTTTTACACATGTAAATTAATAAACCGATCACCATAAAACTTTTTATATAACATCCAAAATGTGGTAATACATAGTGTCATGATACAAAAATGGGGCTCTTGAGCCACCAACATATAATACACGGTAGTACAAAATGTATAGACTCCCAGGTATCTAATCCTGTGGAGGATGAGGAGGGTTGTGATCATGGAAGGTCACTACGACTCTAGCTAGCCGTCAAAATAATCACACCCATGCTCGTGGTACACCCACCACCTGGTGCTGCATAGCCTTAGGCAAGTCCTCGACTTGCGCCATGGGAACCCTGTGTGTCAACCTCACAAAATTGGTATGAATGCTCTGGAGCGTCTGCTCCACATCCACACCCATGATATCATCTCCTCTTCCCCTCCGTCTATGATGAGGGAAGCCTTCTAGCCTCCATGGTCCCACATCTGCACACAAATGGTAGATGTCACTATGTATTGTCACGCAAAAATATGTCTTTTGAGTTCATATAATCAGAAAACACAAAAAAATTAAATAACTCAAAAATTAAAGAGAGTGTCAAGATTCGTTACCTATATCGCCATATGCCGATCCTAGTGGTAGTGGCATGTCCGGGTCCCCCCAGAAATCTATCCCCGCATAGGGGTAGTCATCCATGGAAACTATCTGTCGTCACCACCACAGAAAGAAGTCAGCTGGATAGGGGTTGGCCACCCTACCTCCCCCTAGTCTGTTCATCGCATCTACCCTACACCGTTGGGTCAGATCTTGAACCCCGTGAAGAGGAACGTCAACTCTAGGGCTCAATCCTGGAACACACTCGAAGAAAAACATGCTCAAAATACTACTGAACCTAAAGTTCCGCACTCTACCTACCTTACACTCACTGAGTTGATGTTTCATGTTCTTCAGTAGTGTAGTGCTCCAGTCATAAATCATGGGTATCATGCACTCCATTGCATAGAACATCAGAGGACGCGAGGCCTAATTCACGACCTAGTGGAGTGAGGCCAAGCCTGCTATCCTACCCAATGTCAATAGTATGGCCTTTAGGACCAGCACCTGTATAGCATTGGTAAGGACCTGACTCCCCACCTTCTCTGTGTCTGGATAGCAGTACACCACAATGTACTCATCGATAGTCAGGCCACCTCCTGGCCCACCACGAGACCAAAGGTTCACTACCTCCCCCCGTCGGGAAATCCTAGTAATGAAGTATATGTCCTCCACCTCTATAGTGAGGGACATCCCATCTATCTGGAAGGACTCAGAGTCTAGATCTCAGTAATCCACCAGCATCTGCAATAGTCTTGGTTTGTCCCTCAAGCCACCAAGACACCAAAACTTATAGGGTCCACATGCATGTAGAGCTTGTTAAGCCATTAGATCAGCCCTTTCTACCTCCTCTACCTCACCATGTCCACGCTCTCTCCAATCTAGGACCATCCTGCACAAGAAATTGCAAATTTTCCCATTAGATTGCTTGAAAACCTTATGCGCGGCCTCATGCGCCACTGTTTTCCAAACAGCCACATATGTACATGGATTTGCGGGCATTTTCCGTGTATATCCAGCCCTATACGTGGAAAAACCCTCGATTTCCACGTGGGTCACAACGCCCTTTTTAGTTTGGCCTAGAAAACCCAATTGACCATGGAATTTGATAAAAATTGCATTGAAATGGAAGAGAAGAGCATGGGTAAGTACCTGGAAGAAACAGTAGTGGATTTCGCTGACTGGATCTCCTGGAATTCGCTGTTGAAAATCCAAGCTCAAATGGGTAAAAATTTCAAATGTTTTATAATATTTTGAATAGTTTACTATTTATAGAAATTTTTCAAATTTTTGAAAATTTTTACCCCCTTTCCTATAGTTTCGACAATTTCTAATCATTTTGGACCATTTTTGACCTAATTCATGATGTAGAGGACCTTTTTCAGTGTTGTTTTAGTTGTTGGATTGACCCGTTCGTGTCGGTCTCAGGTATCATATCTAAACTGGCATATAGGTTAGGTTTCATCACCGTTTGCATTTTGCATGACCTTATGACCATTTCATCATAACCTTAGGTACGAACCCACTCTATTATGTCACAGAACCTTCTTGTTTTTTTAGAAGTGGCATGATATGAGTGGTAGAGATTCACCTTACATGGGTACCCTAGTTAGCGCCTTATTTGCATTTGGTGCCCATGCTGATGTTTTCTCCTTTAGGGTGTGGAAGTCCGTTGTATAATACTTCCATGACATTTCGCAAGAGCCTCATACTCCTCTTGATATTTTGCTGGCCTATTTCCCTCAGGACTCCCTCATGTCAAGTTGTGAATGCATTATCATGAGCTTTGCCTACCTTATTGAGCTTTATGCTGACTTCCCTAACATTGTGTTTCAGCCATATAACCTGAGCTTGTCTCATGTCTACCCATGCAAAGCCATTTTTTATATCCCTTGCAGCTTGATTCCCTTTTTACTGGGAGGGTATTTTCCCCTGAGTGTCAATATCCTACACATGTATCCTTGCATTGAGCAAAGGTATGTTCCACTACTTGGAACTAGTTTCTTTTCCCTTATGACACTTGTCTCCTCCTAGTCTGTAACTATAAAGCAATTTTATTCTTTTTCAAGCTTTTTAAATATTTGAAAATTTCCCAAAAAAAATCAAAAAACCAAAAATCCGGACAAGGAAAGATGTTATCTTTGGCAGCTATCAAGTCGTGTCACCTTCTAACAGAGCATTGTATATCACATCCATTGGTTGGGTTTATAGTTTGACTTTACGAGTTGTACTCATTTATCTGAGTTTATCTCCACCGACTGATTAAGCTTCCAGTCCCCATGGAGCCTCTGTAGATGCCTCCTATGTCGTAGAGATTTCCTAGTTTGTATATCGAGTCTATGTTGCCTTTGTTCAGTCACCATACACCGTTATGCTCTTGTTCAAAGGAAGGTGAAGCCTGAGTCGGCCATTCCTCAGTTATATTGAATTTGCATGTCGGCCATTCCTGGTACAGTTACTGGTTCGTGCACCTTATGATTGAGTCCTTCCACATTATACAGCTTTACTAAGTACCTCGTGTTGGATGATGGGGGATGCCTTAATGCCCTCCTTCCAGCAGATTTCATCCCATCGACTTCATATCATTTATTTTGGGATTGGAATCTAGAGTCAGTTTGAGTGCTTTGAGAGTTGCATTCATTAGTGGTAGGTTATCTCGCCATTGACATTCTTTGGGAATACATTAATGTCCCCTGATCGATGGATCCTCTTAAGTGTTCGACCTCAACACATTTATTCACACTTGTTAGTTTGCACTCTAGTACCTTGATTCCCATTTTCATTATCAGTGGGTGATCTCACGTCTGTTAACGGTATACATTAATGACTGGTAATCAGATGATGGGCTACTATGTTCGACCTCAACACCTCTATTCACATAATAGGACATGTACTTGTAGTGGTTTGTGTAGAAAACTTTCTATATTGGTGGCATCTCTTATATGCTACCTCCTTGATCGTGCCAGTGTTCATGAGATTTCAGCTCTCGTGACTTGATTCCAGTATATGTCAGACATTTCCAGTCACTATGGAGATCTTGATCTATTATATATCTTCATCCATTATGGAGATCATGGTCCTTTGTATATCTTCATCATGGAGATTCTGATCTATCTATATTGTATGTGGCGATGACCACTTATGTGATATCTTGTATCATGCCTATTCATGGACATTGTACTCTTATGTATTCGAGACTGCTATATGTATTTGCAGTTATGTGCAGAGTTGTATTATTGTACTGTGTTGATTGGGTGGCTGGTCTTCCATTTGGGATTATTCATCACTCCACTTTTGGGATAGACTTATAATGTATTCCAACCATTGTATGACCCTTCTGACCTCACACATTAGGGGGCATCTGTTATAGTTGATTTTACAGCGCCAGGTGAATCACACTTTGTATGGCCTTCCCCTGTCCCACTGTAGACTCCTTAGACCCCTTGGACCATTTTTTGTCCCTTGACGTTTCCTTGACCATCCCTAAAAACATGTGAATAATGATACACGTGACTTTTAAACCTCTAATCACGTATATATGTGGGTTTGACCACTAAAACCACGTACATCTGGATGTGTGCAAAATCGAAATCCTTTTGGAGTTTTCCTTGACATGGATCCGACTCACTTGACTCCTGACCTTCCCTATGCCTTGAGATCGCTCTGATTCGACCTTTCATTACCCCTTTGAAAAGCTATATAAGGAAGTCTATGGTACATTGAATGCATATGAGAGAATTGAGAGCAAAGAAACTATAGTCCATTGTTGCCGAAACTTATGCTTGAGTCTGCATCCCTTTGTCCCTTGGAGCACTTTTGTGTCCTTCCCAAGCTTTCCTTTTTCTTGTGAGCTTGCTATCAAGATATGGAGGATTGAGGTGGTGGAGGCCCAAGTGGGGGATTCAGTTTCTCCGATTCGCAAACGTGTCGATATAGGTTGTATCTCTTGTAATCTCTGATTTTATATTAATAGAAATATCTTTTCCTGTCCAATAATGTAAGTTTGAATGAATATTTTATCCATGGGATGTTTTCAAATGCTTATACATTGTTGATTATATATGCTAGAATAGATCTAACACCATGATATATAGTATTCTTGCCTTGTTTAATTGTTGTTGAGGAAGTAATTTATCAATTCAAGATGGAGTTGGAAAGCTCAATGGGGATCTACTTCAACCGTCCGGAATAAGGTATGAGGTCCGATCCTTTAGTGTTAGACATTTACTTTCTATTGCATATTGGAAAGGATTGATTTCTGGAGTCAAGCTGTCTATTGTGGTACCCCAAGCCATAGTAATTTCTCTCTGTAACACATGTCACGACAAAGACATTCGACATGGAAGAGACACGAATTCCACTAGGGAAGAGGGTCCCAGAGCTCCACAAGACCATCTAGTAAGAGGGAACTAGGGGATAAGGAAATTGTGTTGTTGGAATTATTATGAGGGAATCTAATTTCTTTTACAAAAGGTTATAATATCAACCCATATATTCATTTGTTAATGGGTATGCCTTAGATTAGCTCACTGCTTCACATCTTCACAATGATATAAATTAGCTCACTCCTTCACATCTAACACAATGTTATAAATTTTACTCAGTTGTTATTGTTGTACTATTATGCATTTCGATCACATCATCTATTTTGGATCTTATCCTTATACAATGATTATAAAAATATATGAAACAATCTACCTTGAGAGAGAGAAAAGATTAAAGTGCTTGGTCTTGTTGATCCTATGTGTAAAATGGGTTGGTTATCCACATTTGTGGTACACCTTGGTCTTATGGGTATGAGGGTCACCTTAGCTTCTTATTGTGACCCCCTTTGGTTGACTTATGGTCCTTTATATTCTAGTTGGTCCTAGCACTCTTATAGATCCAAAATAATTCTAGATTAGTATTGTTACTGTTATTTGTTTCTGATTAGTAATGTTGTTATTTTCCTGTACATTTTTATTGTCTTGTTTCATCAGTTATAATATTGTTACTATACATGCATTTGGTAAATCATCTCAAGGATCAAATTTAATGCAATCACCCATTGGAGTGGTAAATTTTAAAGAGATGAAAATTATACCCAAGAGAGATATATAATTTAAAATAACTATGATGAGTATCAGTGGTGGTGAGGCTGTCAAAGAGGGGGAGAATATAAATGCAAGTTTGGTTTTATGATATGATCTTCACAAAATAAAAAACCATATCACTTTAAGGGCCAAGCATAAATACAATGAGACACGAGCAGAATATATCGAGGGGATACCCTTAGGTTGGATGTGTCATTCAAGTCCAATTACTTAATCATTTTATTAATACCCTTAACTTAGAAGACATTCATTAATTTCTAGAAGATGAAATAGACCTAGCTCTATCATCCATTTGGAAACAAAGATGGAAAAGGGAAATTGCCATAGAATTACATAGAGAGGAGGAAACAATTTGGAATCAATTTGTACAAAGAATTCAACAATGTCCAATAACAAAGCACAGATGGTGCGTCCTCATTGCTTCATCCTCTATTTTTAGGGGAGAGTGAGATAGAAGAGTGGAGTTTTTTTTTTAAACGTGGAGATAAAATACAAAATTTAATTTGTACAATAAAGTATCTGATAATAAAAATACCATGTGGGGTGCCCTCCAAATCTGGTTCTATCCCGAGAAAAGAAATAAATATTCCAAGTATAGCACCATTGGGAAATTTCCTTTGAAATATTGTAACAATATCATCATCATGGTTGGCAAGTTCTACAAAAAAACGAATTTGGTGAGTTCATACAAACAAATTACTGGGGCTCACAAGTTGGGTTGGCTAATGGTGGGAATGCATCCTTTGGTTTGGATGTGAGTTATAATTAGTTATAGGGGTTAATATTTATGGTAATTCATAGGATGTATGCCTTATGCATTACAAAGGTCAGGGAATATAATCGATAGGATGAGAGTTTATAATCTTACCCATAAATTTCAGTGATACGCTTACCCATACTCAGTGCATCGTCATATTTTAAAATTGAGGTTTATAATGTGAATGTTATTGATTAGTTCATATTTTTGAATATGTGTGACATCTTTCAAGGACTATGATTATACTCAATGGTTTATCCACCTCTTCCTGGGTTAACTTGAGGAATATGAGATGATCATATCATTTATAATTGGTTTATATCTAATATATTCATGTTATTGTTATTTCAACATTGTTGTCTTTCATTAACAACTTAGATATGATAGATATTGCTAATGTTATTACTGTTTTTCCTTTAAATACTTTAATGATTATTGCAACTCTCTATTTTATATTATTGTTCTGATTAAAACAATTAATACACTTATATTTTTTCTTTGTAAAATTTGTATGCAAAATGTTTGTTCACTTTGTTGCATAACTTATTTTTAAGATGCGTGACATTGTTCGAGGACTATGGTTATCCTCAATGGGATAGCCACCCCTTGCTGTGTTAACCTTGGGAAGATGATATGACCACATGAGATTCATGATCCAGTGATGATGATTACAAGCTTCCACTATTTGCATGAGACACATAAGACATATGACCACATATAGTTGAGAAGGTTGGGTAGCCTACCCTCACTCTATCTTGATGTGCATGAGCCTAGTATGATATCATTTTTCCTTGTTTTGTTACATTGAATTGAATTTTTACTTGTATGTGATGTTTAGCCTTGTGGTGACTCGTGATTGAACCTTGCATAGTAACATTGAGCTATACAACCCTTAAATATTGACATCCATCTTGTTGATGACTAGCGCAATTACTTAGGATTGTTTTCCACCCTTGCATTGAACTTAATATCCCTCCTTTGGTGCAATCTACCATAGCGCTACCTTATATGACTTTTTTGGAGTACTTTGTTGTCATTTTTTATTGTGAGTTGGTTGTCCTAATGTGTTGCTACTATTTTTTATTTGTGAGGGTTGGATGATGTTTTTAGGGTCTTCTCCAGTTCTGGGTTCTCTCCTTTCATGTGTATATTGGCCTAGTTGAGTCTCATGCAAGTAAACTAACACTAAGAGGTTGAAGTCTATTTAATAGAAGCATTGTTTTCTAAGGATAATGGAGTTTTTCCCTAATTTCTGATGTTGATCTTGTAATTGATTTAGATCTGATTTATATTGCTACTATTATTACTGTTATTGTTTTTAGTACTTTAATGGTTATTCTAGCTCATTGTTTTTGGGACATGATGGACATGAAGGATATTCAAGTATGGTTTTTCTTTTCCACGAAAATTACATAATTTTGTTGTACTATAACGATCACTGATACATACAAGGGATGACTCTAGATCCTTATAGTTTGTAAATTCGAAGGCGAGATGTGTTGGCAAACGATTCTCTAAAAAAAGGGGGGTTGATATTAATGATACTTTTTCTCCAATTTCAAGAGATTTTGAAATGCATGGGAAAGACCCAGTTTTTCTATGTGTCTCTTTGTTTTCATGCATGGTTACCTTTTATTTATCCTATTTTTTTTCTATGCAATTAACTAAAGTTATGTTAATATATCAAATCTCTAACATGTTCGACAGACATTTTCAACTCAACATAGCATGGCTCTTCATCAAGCTTCACCCATGAGAGAGGTTCTTATCCCTGAGGGCACATCGTTCGAGAATACATCAATAGTTAAGGTGCATTACTCAAGAGTTACACTATAGTATGTTCTTCCATTATAATATGTTATTCCAATTCATATCATTATGTGGGGTGTTAATTTAGAATTTGGTGTGAATTTGAGGGGGTGGAATAATTTTGTCCATAAAATTCTGTTTACATCCTGCGGCATCACATTTTTTAGAAGTATTAGTATGCCTTTTGGAGGTCATAACCTATTGAAAGTATTCTTAGATTAGACGTTGCTTATGGTGGTGTCTTCTTTAAAAAATTGGAAGCAATTGTAAAATTATTATCCCTCATTCACCTCAATACTTCATTCATTGTAGAGACTTACCAACAATAAACAAACCCTCCTCCTAGAATACCAACTCCATGAATACTACTGCAACAAATTAAATAAAATATGGGTTCCCTTTCCCCCAAATTGATTCATCCTAGTGAAGGAAGGTCATTCCTCATCCAATGGTGAAATGTTTACACTCATATACAAGGATAATTTTTAGAACACCCCCAAAATTTATATTTATAATAAATGGAAAAATATCCCAAATGTTATATTTTTAACATTAAGCTAGTATTATTAGGATCTTCAACTGAGAGAATAACAAGCACAACAATCAAACACAAGAAACAATGAACACATTGTTTTTCGTTGGGGAAACCATAAATGGAGAAAACCCTGCAACTTCCTCAGAGATAGAATCAGCCCCAAAAGTAAAACCCCAAAACAGTAAGATGATATCCCGACAGCAGCAACCTATTTCTTCCTAGCCCCAGTGTCTTCTTTTTCCTCAGATATGTGCTAAAACTGAGTGTGAGTGAGTGTGTGATAAATAAAGAGGCTAGCTCTCTATTTATACTAATTCCCAACTTGACTAAACCCTACTAGGGCCGAATTCTCTAAGAGAGTCTAATAACACTAGTGCCCCAGAACTGCGGGGACTTTAACCCTTGAACAATAGGAGAGTTACCCACAATGACTTAACATGACTTGTTTACATTATAAATCCTCTTGATTGTACCATTGGGGCATGACATGACTTAATTACATTACAGACACATCCTAGAATAAACATCGGGGTACAAGACATAAGATATATAAGTGACTACATTCCGAAGTTACAATTACATCAACACTCCCTCTTAACTAGGAAGGTATTCTTTCGACACAATTTTCAGCACTGGTCTTCTTCTCTATATCAACTGGATCATCTTGTCATCTTCATCTGCAAGTTGTCTTCATATTCAAGTTGTCTTCATCTTCAAGTCTTCTTCATATTCAAGTCTTCTTCATCTTCAATTCATCATCGTCTTCAAGTCTTCTTCATCTTCAAGTCATTTTCTTCTTCAAGTATTCTTCATCACGGGATCTGGATCATCACGACCACTCAATCATCACTGTATCATCATCAAATTTGGATCATCACTTGATCTAGATCATCATCAAGTCTGGATCATCATCACATCTGGATCATCACTTGATGTGGATCATCATCAAGTCTGGATCATCGTCATCATCGGTGCTATCTCATGATTCTTCTCATCACAATAAGTTCTACAGAGCCAACCCTTTTTCATGCTGGTTGTGGGCCTGCCCTTCATGTAGGTCTTCATCAACACTTATATCTAACCCTAAGTCAGAATGGCCCACCCAACTCTTACATCTAACCTCATCTTGTTAGAAAGGCATGCCCAACACTCACATCTGACCTCATCTTGTTAGAAATGCCTAGCACTCACATCTAACCATGTGTGAACACACCATGCCAGAATGGCTCAGCACTTATATCCAACCATGTGTGAACAAACTGCATTGAAATGGCTTTGCACTTACATTCGACCATGTTTAAAAACACTGCATCGAAAAGGATCAGCACTTATATTCAACCATGTTTGAAAACACCGCATCGAAAGGGCTTTGCACTTACATTCGACCATGTTTGAAAACACTGCATCGAAAGAGATCTCAGTCCTAGACTGAGAATTCTTGGTAACTGACCAGGTGCCTGCATTCTCCCAGAGAATGGCATCAGCCCTTATATCTGATGAGGTGGGAACACATCCCTCAATCACATCAGAATGGCCATGCACTCACATCTGATTATGTAAGACTACATCCTACAGTCATATCAAAATGGCCCTCAGTCCCAGAATAAGTTTTCCTGGTAACTGACTAGGTGCCTCCATTCCAAGAATGGCATTTATCCCTTACATCTGATCATGTAGGGACCAATCCTACATTCACATCAGAATGGCTTAGCACTCCTATCTAACATTGAAGGAACCAAATCCTCTCACCATTATAGAATGGCTCGGCCCTTACATCTGACCATGGAAGGAACCTAATCCTCTCACCATGTTAGAATGGCTCTCGGTCTCATCATTTCCCCTTGGAGGGAACCTCGATCTGGAGAACACCAAGATTCTCCCTGAAGTACTCAAACTTCACTCTAGCCAATGGATTTGTCAATACATCAGCTATATGTTCCTCCATCGCAACATACTGGAGCTTTACTGCTCCTATCTGCACCATATCCCTGATATAGTGATACTTGATCTTGATATTCTTTGACTTGTCATGGAACACAGGGTTCTCTAACAACTTCACACAACTCTGGTTGTCATAATATATACAAGTAGCATCCATCTGGAGATCAAATAAATCAAACACTAGCTTCCTAAGCCATACTGCCTCACAACTAGCTGAACAAGCTACAACATACTCTGCTTCAATTGTACTTAGTGCCACATGGGATTGCTTCCTGCTAAAACAAGAGATCACACATGATCCCATACTAAAGCAACATCTTGAAGTGCTCTTCCTATTGATGGCACTGCCTACCCAATCTGAATCAACATAACCCTCTAGGTTAATCTTCTTATTTTCCTTGTACTTGAACCGATAGTCAATTGTACCCTTCAGGTACCTCAGAATATGCTTTACAACAATCAAGTGAACATGTCTCTGATATGTCAAGAACTGGCTCAAGGTGTTCATAGCAAAGCAAATATCTAGTCTCGTGTTCATCAGGTACATTAAGGACCCAATCATCTGACGATACATCGTAGCATCAACCACTTCTAATGAAGCATCACTCAATAACTTCAGGTTCAATGCCATAGGTGTGGTTATGGCCTTGCAGTACATCATCCCGAATCTCTTCAGAATCTCTACTACATACTTCCCTTGTCCAAGGAAGATTCCATCCGCATTCTTCCACACCTCCATGCCTAAGAAATAGTGCATCATACCCAAGTATTTCATTTCAAACTCTGCAACAAGTTTCCTATTCATATTAGAAATCAACCCATCCATACCTGTTACAAACAGATCATCCACATACAGTAGGAGTATCACTGGATTTCCATCTTCAACCTTGTAGTGAAGGTTGGAATCTGCTTTACTCTTGGTAAAGCCCAAACTGGATAGGAAACCATCAATTCTACTATACCATGTCCTGGGTGCCTGTTTCAAACCATACAGGGCTTTCTTCAATCTACATACATGAGACTCTCTGTCATGTGTCTCAAAACCAAGTGGCTGCTCCACATACACTTCCTCTTCCACTACACCAGTCAAGAAAGAAGTCTTGACATATATCTAGTGTATCTTCCATTTCATCACTATAGACAGAGCAAGTACTGATCTGATGGAAGTGTATCTGGATATAGGTGCAAAGGTTTCTTCAAAATCTATTCCTTCTTTCTCATAGAAACCATGAGCCACAAATATTGCTTTATGTTTCTCAACGCTACCATCTGCAGCATGCTTGATCTTGTAGATCCATTTGGAAGTTACAAAGGACTTCCCTTCTGGTCTTGGGACAACATCCCAAACATCATTCTTCATGATCGATTGATACTCTTTGATCATATCATCCTTCCACTCTTTGCGTTTTACCGCTTCTTCATAGTTGGAGGTTCTTTATCAATAATGTCACATAGTAAGGCTACGTAACTAGAACATGATCTAGTTCTCTTTCTTCCACAGGGTGTTTCTTCTGAAGCTCCATATATTTTTGCACCTTGGATAATTTCAGGTACCGAAGCAGGTTTCCTCTTATGAGGATTCTTCTCTAGAGGTGGATCTATAGGTTCTTTAGGTTCTTCTAATTCTCGATCTTCTTCTTGAATTTCTTCATTCATGGTTGTATCATGAATTCTGGGTTCTCTTGTTTCTTTAGGTTCTTCAACCGGTCTCTTCCTAGATTTGATGTAGGCTGAATCATCATCAAATGTTCCATGTTTACTAATGTCAATCTTCTTCAACCCTGAGAAGTATATTCTGCAAGCCTTCGAGCTTTTAGAGTATCCCACAAATATACCCTTCTTTCCTGAAGGATCTAATTTTATCCTCTTCTCTTTTGGAATGTGAATGTACATTGGACATCTGAATATTCTGAGATGGATGTGTTAACACTCCATTTTTAATAGTTGATATAAGCGCCTAACAGGAGTTCGATGAGGGTCCCATTCCCTCGAACTTCATGTGAACACCCTTCAAAGAAGGAAATGGCAGGCGCTCTGATGGATTTGGGTGAGACTCATAATCAAAGGTTCTGATTGATCGGAGGGTGAATCAATGGCTCCAAACCATTTCGCACAAGCAGACGTGCTCGACCAAAGCCTCCTTTCCAGATTGTGAAATGTGTTAAAGGTCGGAAAAATTCGATAGTCGAGATGGGATCCGAGTCATATCTACGGTCTCAGTCTATTTCGCAAGCCATACTTGTGTGGGTAAAACTGTAATTTCAAATCTCGAAAAAGGGATACTGGTTGCGAAGATCAACGATAGCGATGAGAAAGGAAACAAATCTACGACCATAGTTTATTTTACAATGCGAACTAGGACGATTGGATACCAAGATTTCTCATTACGAAAAGTAGTGGGGCCCACTCATATCTATGGCTGCATGTAAGGGTCGATCACGATCGATGGTTGAGAACATGGCACGATCTAGAACTATCCACGGTGTTCAAAGGATAAAAGATGGCGACAGGAATAATGGGACGTGGACAGTGGACATGAAATATTCCTCAAATAAGATGGCTAAGAATACTTCCATGGTACAGGTTTCACATCCAGTGCAAAGATGATAGCGGAGCAGATGTTCATGCATGTAATCTGCCTCCATTGCAGATTGGTCAATTCCTCTGAGTCCATTCAGGATAAGCCTAAGGTGAAATTCATGTCCCACAACACTAATTCCCCCAGCTCGTAAGTGTTCCACGTGGTTCACTTAGAAGGAAGCAATAAGAAATATGGAGGTTTGATTCATTGAAGTGACAGACTTGGTGTTTACACGAGGCCGAGAGAGGCGAGGAACTAAAACAGCCCGATGCCACCATCACAGTAATTGAAAGGGAAAGAAATGGTCAAATCCGTAGCCCTTGAAACCATCATGGAAGCCACATGGTAATGGCTTGGAATCCTAGCCATATCGGATAATTTGATTGAACAAGAGAAGGAAATATCCCCACCCTGGTATCACATATGCCTCCATCGTAGTGACCAATATTCTAAGGGTATATCCCTTTTGAGCCATCTCTCCTCACCCTATATAACACCTTCTTCCAAATATATTTGAGGCATGGAAATGTGTAGATGATAAGAGATATAGGGTTGAATTCCGAGAAGTGTCAAAGTCCTTCACAGACAACCATGGCTGTGTGGTTTGAGAAGTTAGATCCACAAGGGGTACTCTTGGTAGGCAAACATAGATCTGTGTTCTGGTTATCCACACCAGAAAATCACCAACCACTAGGGTACAGATGTTAAAAACCAAGGAAGGTTCACCCACTTCCACACTACCCAGTCTCTGGATGCACGGTGCATGGGTTTTGAAATCCCAGCGACATCCCTCCGACACCCCTGGTTGTAGTCACGACCTCTGACACTCCATCTCACAATGGTGGCAGCACTGTTGGAGCAAATGCTCGTTCTGGGACCCGGTGATTCTAGAGCCTTCGATGCCACCCCTATAATATCCAATTGATGGCTTAGTCGTGGGTGAGGAGAGGATCAAACACACACCCAGCTGCATGGCCTACAAGAAAACCCTCCTCGTGGGAGGAAGAAAACTGTACAAGGATGATAAGATTCTTAAGTCGTTTATCATCACCAAGTGCATGACTACGTTTTTTCTTGCCTCTACCTATAACAATGTTACCAGACAAAGGATGAGGTCGGGAAAATGATCGGGTAATGGATTTGAGTCTTCTTGTCAGCCTTCGAGTGACATAGTCTAGAAGAAGTCGGCTGATCGAGGAGACACAAAAATATATCCGAAGCAGCCTGAGTGGAAAATTGACCATCAGGATGCCGCATGGGAATCGCTTTCATGAAGTGGGATGGAAGAAATCTCTGTGCTGTTAGTCTACGTTATCGTGTGCCGCATCTCCATGATGTTTTTTTATATTTGTAAAACGTGGAAATAGTCCACTCCCTATACTGTTAATGCATGATTGTGATTTGTAACAATTTTCTATTCGGTAGTCTCAGCAATAGAATAGTATAAAAACACTCCCGATAGAGGGAGAAAGGAGTTAGTGAATTGGATTGGGAAACATTCCAGGGTTGAGGCTCTCCATTGTAAATAAGATTTCATGCCTATGTTATGAGTAAATTGTAGAGGAAGAGGTGTTTCTCCTGGTAGAGATTCCTATGTCGTTTCTTCTCCCAATATGTATTTTCCTTTACGTGAAATGTGCTTCCTGTTTTCATTCCAGTTTTTTTAATTACTTTCATGTCTACAACTTAGTGTATAACAGTTAGGAATTCATACTTGCTATGCTCTGGCTATTGTTCCAGACATTTATCAATTGTTCTTCTAAAGTTGCGTGGAATTCATCTCGCTAGTGCTCCACGCGATGGGATGTTCTCCCTCGTCCTCTAACCACCCGCTAAATATCTCATGATTGGGAGACCGATGACTATATTGCCTCTACTTGCAACCCCATGCCATTATTTTCCTTATGTAAATGTTCCTTACGTAGCTTTTCGACTCCATTGCCAATGGTCTTGTTGTAGCTGCAACAATTCTCCCAAATTTTTTGAAATTTTGGACCATTGCTTATTATTTTATCTTGCCTTGGAGTGTGTGGATTCATGAACTCTATTTTGTTCTTCCCTCTGCTACAGTTTGGTTTGAAGTGAGGTCAATTGCTTTCATGCTTTTCAGAAAACTACTTCCTGTCGGCAAACGCGTTAACAGTGGAGTTTTGAAAATGATGTCTTTTGGTCTAAATGATTTCCCTCATCGCTATCGAAAGTCTGTTTACGTTCAAGTCAGAGCTTGTTTCACTTTGCTGTCACTGTTTCGGGGGTTAAACGAACTATTTTCATCACTCCCCCACCTAAATCTTTTGAACACTTAATACTTTGTTTTTAGATAAATTTTCACTGTCGAAAATTTTTGGATAGTAAAATGGAAGCCGTAGTCTTTAAGTTTTCCGCCATTGCAGAAGTTGGACACTGAATGTTCTGACAGTTAGCTCTTTTATTTTTCGATGCTGAGGTTTTTGATTTTGCAATATTTTTCTTTTCACTCTTGAAAAGTTTTACAACTTTAATCGAAATCCATAGTCCTTATGTCATGCGCCATTGCGGCTCCTCAGCAGACTAACCGTCCGCCATATAACTGCTTCGATCGCCGATGGTTTTATGATTACCAAGACCCGTAGTTGGTTTGACATCCGCTGTTGCAGCTTTCTAGTAAACTATCTTTCCACCGCTTAGTTAGTTTATCTGCCAACGCAATACTGGTTAGGCCTCTGAGCTTCTAATCGCCGATATTCTCAGTTGGTCGCAAAGCCCGTAGTATTTCCATCTTCCGTCATTGCGGCTACGTAATGTGCTAACCATCCAACTTATAGAGTTTCCAATGCCGATATACATAATGATCTCATAGAACTCATTGTCTTTCTGAAGCCCACCGTTGAGGCTGTTAATAAAACTATCCTGCCAATGCTTTACTAATTTTTCCTATCAGTGAGGGTTTTTACCGCCTGTTCTGTGTGGGTTTTACCCTATCTTATGGGTGGCGGAGGTTTCATATTCTTATCATTTTAAGGTTTTTTGAGACAAGAGCGCAGTACAAGACCTCATTTTGATGATCAATTTTATTGTTAGTATGGTTTACGTTTGTTGAAGAGATGCAGTTCATATTAATGTTGAGTTTTTCGTTTAACTGTAGACAGACTTAGAAGATTGTTTTCGGATCCGGTTTGATGATTGCTACTGCGAAGAAGACGTCTCTAAAAGAAAAGTCAAAAGTAGATATGTTACTCACAAATGGAATATAGTGAAAGGCTGAGATCAACAGGTTATTGAATAGAATTGGTAGTGGTAGAGGCTCAGGCTTGGAAATGGCTCATCAGTTGCCAAGCCGGTCTCTTTTACAAAGCGCTTGTAAATCTTAATCTAAAATGTAACGTATTGGACAAATCATGAGCACTCACAAGGGACAAAATTATAAGATTAAAACGGTTGGGTGAGCCCAAAGGTCACCCGATGGGGCAACCCAAATATTTTGTTGTTTTTGTATAAAGATAGGAAAGTTAGAGGGAATAAGGGACTTTTTCCCAGTTAGATTTGTGAAGACATATTGTAAGAAGAACTATTTCCTTTTGCAATAGATAATTACAATTTTCTTGTTGGAGAAAGCTTGGTGGAATGTTCAAATGTTGTGCTATGGATTTGTTGAAGAGGAACTATTTCGTTTTCAGCTTTTTGTCAATTAACTGTGAGATCGTTCTAACTCTGTGAACCTATGTTCTTGTATGAATGTTCTCTAGTTTATTTTATGAAAATTTCCACTATGAGTAATGAATGTTGTTCATAAACAACTGGCTATCTGGTTATTCAAATATCTTTAAATGTTCATGTGTTTTGAAAGAAGTATCAACTATCTATGATTTTTCATAATGCATGTACAAAATACATAACTCATTAATAAATGATAATCTTGCTCCCTAGGGATAGGTTAGGAAGTTAGTTTTAATTTCTTGCTATGTGTGATTTAGATGCCAGAGAGTTTAAGACGAGAGGTAAGAACCTGCACATCACATTGTGACAGGTCCTCGTATTCTACATCAATCTGCATTTTAGATAGGAACTTGCATATCATACTTAAAACTTAAAACACAAAAATATACACGGTGGACTGGGCCGCAACTAGTAAAACCTTTTATTTTTGTTACTTGACCTACGGTAGTCGGACCGCAAACCGGACGGATTCCCTACACCAAACAGTCACGGGCTAGTTGGGAACATTGACTGGGGAGAATCCCTTACTATTGTTGCTGTGGATTTCTAGGCCTTACTGTTGTTGCCTATGCATGGTTGGCTAGGGAAATCCATTTCCTTGAAATTACTCCACCAGTGATAGTTTTGAAAGCAGTTTTCCTGATCCAAATACTGAAGAAAATAGAGAACATTTGTTTTCCGTGGACAACCAAGTAGTAGATGATCTGAGAAGACACACGCGGGATTATGTAAAGAGTATTGGGGGATTACCCATTAGCCCTGATTTACCCCGAAGAGAGTACAAGAAGAAATACCGTCCCATCTTGGAAGATTCAGTGTTGGTTGGAGATTTGGAAGAGTTGGTAGAAGTAGCATTACAAGAAGTGGTTCAGCCTTTAAATCAAGTGGGCCCAAATACACCTTAATGTTAACCTATTCATACTCCTATTCATTCACCACCTCACTCTCCACCCAGACTCATGGAAGGCATAAACGCAAATCAGCCACCCAACCCACCAAATCCACCACCTGCATGGAAAGCCAAATCATCTTTAAACCTAACACCTCCTTTGCATGATTTACCTCAATATTTTGAGAAGTTGCTACCTAAGTTTGATCCAAATGAGAAGGTTGTAGTAGATGACCATTTGCAAAGTTTCTATTTAGAAACATAAGGATTAAGTGCCGGGGAACATGAGGATGTAGTTTGTAGACTTTTTCCACACACCCTTAAACGAGCAGCAGCATCATGGTATTTTGGTTTTCCTGCAAACTCTATCCTAGATTGGGATACCTTTGAAAGTATTTTCAGAAGTAAGTATGCATCCCAAAATATGCATGCAGCACTAATGAAAGGTTTAGGAACTTTAAAAAAGGAAAGGAAAGAAAAGGTACATAGTTTCACTCAAAGATTTTCTGCTTACCTCAAGAATTTCTCTGCAACTGATAAGCCCTCTGATAAATTTCTGATTGAGTATTATACCTCATCTTTAGGTCCTGACTTGGATAAGTTCACAAAAGCTCAAGTTAATCCTACATTAGTAGAGACTTATGAAGAAGCAGAAAGAGTAGAGGCTGAGAAGGAAAGTATAGCAGATTATCCCGAGCAATCTGGAGAAAAAACTTACGGTAAAAGAGCCTTATTGCTATCCAAACCTAAAGAGGAGCAATCACATGATTTTGAGGGGATGTTAAAGATGATGCAAAATATTTCCAAGAGAATAATAGATTTGGAAAAGGAAAAAGAAGCTCAGAAAGATTATAATCCTTACTACAAGAAAAGAGAAGATAACAACCATTTCAAAACCCCTCCACACGGTTCAACATCAATGAATTTGACAGAGGTAGGCATGGATAATTTTTGCACTTTTCACCAACAACCCCATTCTGAAAAGAATTGTCCTCAATGGTTAAATTCGATGACGTTGGTGATGAATCAGCTCTTGGATTCTAAATTGACTGAGGACAATGATGAAGAGGAAAAATGTAGTAAGACCATAGAAAAACAAGAAAATGATACCATGTTTTTATGGGATTCTGTCTCGCTGTTTGATACACAAAAAGTAATTTGAAACCTGAGAATATACCAATGACAACAAAATACCAGGATTTAGTGAATAAAGACAATTCAATGATCTAAAAAATTAGGAAGTTGAAAGAGAATGTCAGGAGACAACCAAAGAACAATGTTGATGACAAAATACCTGAAACCACCATTATCAGCCAAGATATAAAGCAAATCAACAAGCATGTTATGCATATGGAAGACCAAGTAGGTGTTAACAACGAAAAAAATAAAAGGCCTGAAGAACTAGTGGAAGAGATACCTACCGAAAACCAACCTATGGAGGAAGATGTTGAATCAATTGGGGAAGGGAAAGCTAGCTTTAAAACCCCACCTTTCCTTTTGACTTTGGAAATTTTAAACCATAAGGTGCATAATTGTTTGGTAGATTTTGGATCATCAATGAATGTTATGCCACTCACAGTCGGCAAAAAAAATTAATGGGCAGCCCAAACCTACTGCTTGGGAGGTTACTCAACTAGACAGAACTAGTGTCAAAGTAGTTGGGGGAATGGAAAATGTTCTCATTCGTTTATTTGCAAATGAAAAGATATGTCAATTTATTGATATTGTGGTGGTAGACATACTGGATGGGTATGGACTTATTCTAAACCGAGACTGGTCTGAAAGGTTAAAGGGGTATTTTACTTCAAATTGGTCACATTTATGGTTGCCTCATAAAGGGGTCCCAAATCGGATCAAAATTTTAAGGGAACCTTACATGAAACATACTATCACTAAGTTGAAAGAAGAAAAGGAACCAGAAAATTTTGTTTTGGGGAATTATTTAATGGAGCTTAAACTAAGACATCTGGCATCAGAAGAAGCCAGCAATACGGCTGACACTCAGCCCGATCTCCTTCGGTTTTCACGGGCTGATGAGATTGATTGTAAAGTAGTAGTTTCAATTTCAGATATAGTTTTTTCAAGACCAGTAGATGTAGTTTTTTATAATGGGTAGGTCTTTCTCATTTTGTAGTCAAGCCTATCCCCTTAACTTACAAGTTGTCCGATTTATAGGGGTGGGTTATAATCAGTTAGTGGTTTAGTTCTCAAAATTTATTTTTCTTGATTTTGTTTATTTTGTTCTATGTTGTACATAAATAAATTGATTGCTTGGCTGTTTATTTTTTAGTTTAGATTTTGATTGATTTCAATAAAAGAGGCAAACTTTTGGTTGCATGGAGGGCATCAAAATTCTGGATTAACTGAAATCCTTGATTATAAGACTATGCACTATTGTTTTATCTGAAAAAATTTCTTCTAGTTTAATAGTTTTCCTAAATGGCTATGAACACATTGAAGTCCTACTTAATCCTTGTAAAATAACTCACGATCAAAAGTCTAGAATACTCTTTCAAGGCTCCATCCATTTCACATGTAAAATTTCCTAGGGGGTGACAGCAAAAGACCCATGGAAAGGAAGCAGGGTAAACAGTATATTATATATAAATAATCCCATGCCAAGAATTGAAAGACAAAAGGCACATAAGAGTCAAAAATCCTAAGAAAACAATATGTATCAAGACAAAGTACTAAATCATATGAGTACAAAATTGCCAAAAGTTATTCTCTGTCCATGAGCTGCCCGAAGACAGAGGTAAAAAATGAAACTCATATTCTTGGCCTCAAAAGAGTTATCTTGACTTTGAAATATTGGGTTCCATTTTCCTAGATTGGACCATAATCAATGATTAAAAGTACAAAAATTTTCCATTTGGGAATTCCAGACAGCTAGAAGAATTTAACATGTTGGTTTTATCATTAAACAGTCTGCTACTTAAGGAAGAAATTGTCCAGAGATCTAGGTTCACCAGGTAGTCGCCAATTGTTGCAGCTACAACAATTCTCCCAATTTTTTTGAAATTTTGGACCCTCCTTTTGTATTTTATCTTACCTGTGAGTCTGTGGATTCATGAACTCTGTTTTGTTCTTCCCTCTGCTACATTTTGGTTTGAATTGAGGTCAATTGCTTTCATGCTTTTCGGAAAAATGCTTCCTGTTGGCAAACGCGTTAACGGTGGAGTTTTGAAAATGATGTCTTTTGGTCTGAATGATTTCCCTCATCGCTATAGGAAGTATGTTTACGTTCAAGTCGGAGCTTGTTTCTCTTTTCTATCATTGTTTCGAGGGTTAAACGAACTATTTTCATCACTGCCCAGCCTGAATCTTTTGAACACTTAATACTTTGTTTTTCGATAAATTTTCGCTGTCAGAAGTTTTTGGACAGTAAAACGGAAGCCGTAGTCTTTACATTTTCCGCCGTTGCGGAAGATGAACGCTGAATGTTCTCTTGGTTAGCTCTTTTCTTTTCTAATGCCAAGTTTTTTGACTTTGCGATATTTTTCTTTTCGCTCTCAAAAAGTTTACAACTTTAATCGGAATCCATAGTCCTTATGTCGTTCGTCGTTGCGGCTCCTCAGGAGACTAACCGTCCACCATATAACTGCTCTGATCTCCAATGGTTTTATGATTACCAAGACCCGTAGTTGGTTTGACATCCACCATTGCAGCTTTCTAGTAAACTATCTTTCTACTGCTTAGTTGGTTTATCTGCCAATGCAATACTGGTTAGGCCTATGAGCTTTTGATCGCCGATATCCTCAGTTGGCCATGGAGCCTGTAGTCTTTCTGTCTTCCACCATTGCGGCTGTGTAATGCGTTAACCATCCGACTTATAGAGTTTCCAACACCAATAGACCTAATGATATCACAGAACTCGATGTCTATCTGAAGCCCGCCGTTGAGGCTGTTAATAAAACTATCCTGCCAATGCTTAACTGATTTTTCCTGCCAATGAGGGTTTTTCTCGCCTATTCTGTGTGTGTTTTACCCTATCTTATGGGTGGAGGAGGTTTCATATTCTTATCATTTTAAGGTTTTTGTGACGAGAGCGCAGTACAAGACCTCATTTTAATGATCAATTTTATTGTTAGTATGGCTTATGTTTGTTGAAGAGATGTAGTTCATCTTAATGTTGAGTTTTTCGTTTAACTACAGACAGACTTAGAAGATTGTTTTCAGATCCAATTTGATGATTGCTCTTGTGAATAAGACGTCTCTAAAATAAAATTCAGAAGCAAAGATGTTGCTCATAGATGGAAGATAGTGAAAGGATGAGATCAACAGGTTATTGAACAGAATTTGTAGCGGCAGAGGCTCAGGCTTGGAAATGGCTCATCAGTTGCCAAGCCGGTCTCTTTTACAAAGAGCTTGTAAATCTTAATCTAAAATGTAACGTATTGGACGAATCATGAGCACTCACAAAGGACAAAATTATAAGATTAAAACGGTTGGGGGAGCCCGAAGGTCACCCGATGAGGAAACCCAAAGGTTTTGTTGTTTTTGTATAAAGATAAGAAAGTTAGAGGGAATAAGGGACGTTTTCCCAGTTAGATTTGTGAAGACATATTGTAAGAATAACTATTCCCTTTTGCAATAGATAATTAGAATTTTCCTGTTGGAGAAAGCTTGGTGGAATGTTCAAATGTTGTTCTATGGATTTGTTGAAGAGGAACTATTTCGTTTTCATCTTTTTGTCCATTAACTGTGAGATCGTTCTAACTCTGTGAACCTATGTTCTTGTATGAATGTTCTCTGGTTTATTTTATGAAAATTTCCACTATGAGTAATGAATGTTGTTCATAAACAATTGGCTATCTGGTTGTTCAAATATCTTTAAATGTTCATGTGTTTTGAAAGAAGTATCAGCTATCTGTGATTTTTCATAATGCATGTACAAAATACATTACTCATTAATAAATGATAATATTGCTCCCTAGGGATAGGTTAGGTAGTTAGTTTTAATTTCTTGCTGTGTGTGATTTAGATGCGAGAGAGTTTAAGATGAAAGGTAAGAACCTATGCATAACATTGTGACCGCTCCTTGTATTGTACATCAATCTGCATTTTAGATAGGCACTTGCATATCATACTTAAAACTAAAAACACAAAAATATACACGGTGGACCAGGCCGCAACCGGTAAAACCTTTTATTTTTGTTACTTGACCTACGGTAGACAGACCGCAAACCGGACAAATTCTCTACACAAAACAGTCATAGGCTAGTTGGGAATGTTGACTGGGGAGAATCCCTTACTGTTGTTTCCTGCAAATTTCTAGGCCTCAACATGTCCCTTGCCCCAATAATCCAACCATGCACCTCACCTTGATACACTTTGTCCCATTCAGGATCTTGGCCCCCTGATTATCCTTGATTGAAAATATTATACTGAGTAGACTCCGAAGACAAACGAGAGATCCCTCTCTAAATGCGCGGGGATGGAGGTGCAGTCTAAAGCATTTCTATTGTTTCTCGGGAGCGGGACCCTCCCCACTTGACCTTGCGGGGCTCAAAATCTCGGTGCCAACAAACTGGCATCATTGCCAAGACGAAATTGAAGATCCTCCCTGGGAAAATCGACATGGTTTTAGATCTAGTTATTGATGGTGAACAATGACCAGACATCAAGAAGGTTGAGCACTTTTCACCTGGCGACTCCGTTGGTGGTGTGACCTAGAAATCAAATGGCCAAGGAAATATGGCAGACTCCATCTAGAAAATGGACCCCTTATAAAGCTTAAAAATGCATGGCGGAAGGTCAAGATACTCGAGTCTACGTTTCTTTCAGGATGCCTTGTCCTATCTTGTAAGTTTGTTCTTATCTTTTCCTGGATTCATTAAAACAACCTTCAATGGTTCAATTCATTCTGAACAGAGCCATGAATACATTCTTGTTTATCCTTCTTTACGAACTAAAAGCATTGCGTCGTCTTGTACATCTAGTTATGGCCTAGATTTTTATCTGGGGCACCCGATGTCAAAAATCGCCCCTGTGAGATTCATGAAACCTCAAATGATACCTTAGCTATTGTGCCTAACCTTATCTCTCCCATTTCTCCAAGTCGATACAAACCACTACAACTACCTCCCGTCCTCCATGATTTTCCCGCAAAACATTACAAATACCTCCCCAAGTTTGACGGAGAATCCAAAGACTTGAGTGTTGAGAAACATTTACAAGACTTTGAGCATTTCTCTGAACTTTTTGAGATAGAACAAGATGATTTCTGCATGTGTGCTTTTTCCCAGTCATTGCAAGGAGATGAAAAAGTATGTTTTAGACACTTGCATCCTAAGTCCATCAATACTTGGGAAGAGTTTTCTTACACCTTCTTAAATTTTTGGGGTAGGAGAAGGCCACTGGAGCAAATACTTTCAGAGTTTTATTCCCTCGGGAGGCATGAGGGTGAGGCCATATCTAGTTTTAACAAAATATTTGCAAGATTTTATTATAACATGCCTAAGGAAGTCCAACCTCTTGCAAATGTTGCTAAGATATATTACCTGCTCCGTACCTGTACTTACTTCTTTTGGAAAGAAAATCAACCACTCTGCAGCATATGTTTGTTCATTGTTTGGAGGTTTAGAAAAACCTTAAGATGCCTAAGAAATTGTTAGATCAGGATGGTGGTGGTGAAGTAAAAGACACATTCAAATTGGTTGGGACCTACAAGCAGAATGGGAAAGTCTCTGGCCCATTAAAGCTCTCTCCTGGTATGCAAAAAGATGACTGGTCTGATGCAGGAGTAGGTAGTCCTGTAGGATTGTTCTCTGAAGATGGTGACATGCACCACCCCGGCTCCATAAAGGATGATTTTAAGAAGGAGTTTGGTATGCATGTGTACTATTAATATGAGGAAGAGTACCTACAGAATATACCTGACAAGCTAGCTGTTGAAACAAAGCCTGCTGATAAAAAGAATCAAGATGCAAGGCGAAAGCGGTAGGTTGAAGTAGGAAAGGATGATAAGGACACTGGAGGTAATAGCCTACCCTTGTGTTATGCGTCATTTGAGTTAATATGACACTTGCAAGCAGAAATAGAAAGAAGATGAGATGGCGCAGACCAAAAACCCATACAGGAAAGAAGACGATGAGAAGAAGCAGCCAGGCGATTCCTCTCCTGCTATTGACACATCGAGAATTTTTAATGAGGTGTCAAGCCATGGAGAAGGATGCAGTATCCTTCAAATAAACATGCTTTCTAATGTTCTTCCTTTAGAAGAGCCACCTCACACAAGACGAATCTGCCTACTTAGTTCCACTGGAGAAGCAGGGAACCTTCCTCTTGAAACACATCGAGCTCTTGTTGCATAAATTTTGAGTAGAAAGAGGGATGTTCCATTGAAGAAATATTTTGTGGGTCCTCTTCTACAATCCTTCAAGTATCATCCTAGTGAATCACTAGAAGAAGGGAGTTCTGGATGGCTTTCCCATGAGCAAATGATAGAATATGCTGGAGGTTGTTGTGTTTTCTATGATTGCGTAGCCCAATACATGGAGGGGCTGGGAAAAAGAAATGATTGGATACATCCCTGCTTTGAAGATTAGTGTTTTTTTCATTACTTTCTCCCATTATCTATTTCATTTCTGTGCATCAAACACCATAAAAGAACAAAACTATTAGGCAAGTTGCTTGATTGGCTTCATTGGAAGTCTAATTTCACTTAATCGAACTTGTGTACAAAGTTAGGTAGAGTAGTTAGGAGCAAATAAGCTCAGAAATCATCGAGCATTTCCTTCATTACTATTTTAGTTTGTTTTCATTTTCAATTGCAAGCAAAGGTTTGTAGTCACCATCATGATTTGCAAGAGTGGCATGAATTCACTGAAGCAGTAGCTTGGAGATGTCAAAGAAAGATTGAAAGTAGCCCAATGGTTTTGGCACTTGGTCTACGGGGTTTCTTTTCTACCTCACTTGGAGGATAGCATCCCTCGTGGAGCCAGTTGTCAACACCTCATTTTTAACAGTTGATCTAAGGGCCTGCCAAGAGTCCGATGAGGGTCCCATTCCCTCGAACTTCATGTGAACACCTTTCAAAGAAGGAAATGGCAGGTGCTCTGATGGCATTGGGTGGAACTCATAATCAAAGTCTGTGATTGATCAAAGGGTGAATCAATGGCTCCAAACCATTTCACGTGAGCGGATATGCTCAACCAAAGCCTCCTTTCCAGATTGCGAAATGTGTTAAAGGTTGAAAACATTCGACGGTTGAGATGAGATCCAAGTCAGATATATGGTCTCAGTCTATTTCACAAGCCATACTTGTGCGGGTAAAACCATAATTTCAAATCGCAAAAGAGGGGTACCGGTTGCGAAGATCAACTGTCGTGATGAGAAAGGAAAGAAATCTATGGCCACAGTTTATTTTGCAATGCGAACTAGCATGATTGAATACCAATATTTCTCATTGTGAAAAGTAGTAGGGCCCACTCAGATCTATGGCTGCATGTAAGGGTCAGTCACGATCGATAGTTGAGAACATGTCACGATCTAGAACTGCCCACAGTGTTCAGAGGAGAAAAGATGGTGGTAGGAATAATGGGACGTCGACGATGGATGTGAAAGATTCCTCAAATTGTATGGCTAACAAGACTTCCATGGTAGAGGCTTCACATCTAATGTGGATATGACAGCGAAGGAGACATTCACACGTGTAATCTGCCTCCATTGTAGATTGGCTGATTCCTCCGATGCCATTCAGGATAAGCCTAAGGCAAAAGTCATGTCCCGGAACACTAATTCCCCCGGCTCGCAAGTGTGGCTTGTGGTTCACTTAGAAGGAAGAAGTAAGAAAGATGGAGGTTTGATTCATTGAAGAGATGTACTTGGCTATTACATGAGGTTGAGAGAGGCGACAAACCAAAATAGCCCAACATCACCATCACAGTAATTGAAAGGGAAAGAAATGGTCAAATCTGCAACCCTTAAAACCATCCTGGCAGCCACACAGGAATGTCTTGGAATCCTAGCCATATCGGATAATATGATTGAACATAAGAAGGAAATATCCCCACCCTAGCATCACACATGCTGCCATTAGAGGAAATTTGGGGTCTAAAATGGGACTTATAAGAAAACGTGCCAAAATAAGTTTTTGTGAGTTGGAATTCAAGAACCAATAGAATTTCAATAAAATAAGTCAACCATAATGGTTGAATTGACATATTTGTCATTAAAAAAAACTACTTTTTTTGTTCGTATTTTCGACATATCTCATTGTGTTTTTACTCAAATTTCAATCGGGAGAGCTCGTTGCATGCAGAATTTGATTCCGCATCCAACGAGTACCCACACTGCATACTTTTTACGGACCCCGTTACCCCAAAAACAAGAAATACCTGAAAAAATGTGATGATGACATCATCATCACATTTTTTCAGGTATTTCTTGTTTTTGGGGTAGAGGGGTCCATAAAAAGTATGCAGTGTGGGTACTCGTTGGATGCAGAATCAAATTCCGCATCCAACGAGCTCTCCCGATCGAAATTTGAGTAAAAAGGAGATATGTCGAAAATACGAACACAAAAAGTAGTTTTTTTCTTTTTTCCTCCAAAATTAATCAATATTATTTTATTATTTTCCTTAGGAGGCCCATTTTAGACCCCAAAATTCCTCTAATGCATCGCAGCGACCAATATTCTAAGGGTAAAACGCTTTCTGAGCCGTCTCTGCTCACCCTATATAACACCATATTTCGAAGATCTTTGAGGAATGGAAATGTGTAGATGATAGGAGATATAGGGTTGAATTCCAAGAAGTGTCGAAGTCTTTCACAGACAACCATGGTTGTGTGGTTCGAGAAGTTAGTTCAACAAGGGGTACTCTTGGTAGGCAAACATAGATCTGTGTTCTGGTTATCCACACCAGAAAATCGCCAACCACCAAGGCACGGATGTTAAACACCAAGGGAAGTTCACCCTCTTCTACACTCCCTGGTCTCTGGATGTGTGGTGCATGGGTTTTAACATCCCAGTGACATCCCCCCAACACTCCTCGTTGCAGTCACGACCTCCGAAGCTCCATCTCACAATGGTGGCAGAGCTGTTGGAGCAAATGCTCGTTCTAGGACCAGGTGAGTCTGGAGCCTTCAATGCCACCCCTGGAATATCCACTTAATGGCTTAGTCGTGGGCGAGGAGAGGGTCAAATGCACACCCAGCTACATGGCCTACAGGAAAACCCTCCTCGTGGGAGGAAGAAAACGGTACAAGTATGATAAGCTTCTTAAGTCGTTTATCATCACCAAGTGCATGACCACCTTTTTTCCAGCCTCCACCTATAATAGTGTTACTAGACGAAGGATGAGGTCGAGAAAATGATCGGGCAATGGATTCAGGTATTCTTGTTAGCCTTTGAGCAACATAGTCTGGAAGAAGCTGACTGATCGAGGAGACACAAAAATATATCCAAAGCAGACTGAGTGGACAATTGACCATCAACATGTCGCATGGGAATCTCTTTCATGAAGTGGGATGGAAGAAAGCTCTATGCTGTCAGTCTACGTTATCATGTGCCACGTCTCCATGTTGTTTGTTTATATTTGTAAAACATGGCAATAGTCCACTCCCTGTACTGTTAACGCATGATTGTGACTTCTAACAATTTTGTGACTCCCGATAGAGGGAGAAATGAGTTAGTGAATTGGATTGGGAAACATTATAGAGCTAAGGCTCTCCTTTGTAAATAAGATTTGATGCATGTGTTATGAATAAAATTGCAGAGGAAGAGTTGTTTCTCATGGTAGAGATGCATGTGTCATTGCTTCTCCCAATATGTATTTTCCTTTACATGAAATGCGCTTCCTGTTTTCATTCCAGTTTGTTGATTTCTTTCATGTCTTCAACTTAGTGTATAATAGTTAGGAATTCATACTTGCTATGCTCCGGCTGTTGTTCTAGAAATTTATCAATTATTCTTCTAAAGTTGCGTGGAATTCATCTCACTGGTGCTTCACGCGATGGGATTTTCTCCCTCATCCTCTAATTGCCCTCTAAATATCTCCTGATTGGGAGAATGGAAGCTATCTTACCTCTGCTTGCAACCCCATGCCATTCTTTTCCTTATGCAAATGTTCCTTACGCAGGTTTTCAACTCCATTTCCAATTGTCCCTTGCCCCGATAATCCCACCATGCACCTCACCTTGATACACTTTGTCCCATTTAGGATCATGGCCCCCTGATTATCCTTGATTGAAAATCTTATACAGAGTAGAATCCAAAGACAAACAAGAGATCCCTCTCTGGCTGCGCGGAGCTAGAGGCCCCTCCCTGCTCGACCTTGGGGGGCTCAAAATCCCGGTGCCAATAGGATGACTTCTTGTTTCTTACTGGAGAAGACTTCTTCAAGAGTCTTGTTCTCAAGTACTCTGTGTGGAGTATGGTTCTGTACATAAACCGTTGTTCTAGCAGCTTCTTCCCAAAGATGCATAGGAAGATCTTGATCATGAAGCATTTCTCTTGCAGCTTGCATGATAGTTCTATTCTTCCTTTCTACAATTCCATTCTGTTGTGGATTATAAGGAGTGGAAAACTCCCTCTTAATCCCTGATTCTTTATATAACTCTTTGAATTCATTCGATGTGAATTCTCCGCCATTATCTGATCGAAAGATCTTGATCTTCTTTTCAGTGTGGTTCTCGATCAAGGCTTTGAATTCCTTGAACTTGTTGAAAACTTCATCTTTTTTCTTCATGAAGTAAATCAATTTCTTACTAGAAAAATCATCAATGAAATAAACATAGTATACATACCCGCTTAGAGGACTAGATGACATTGGACCACACACATCGTAATGGATGATTTCCAAGATTCCTTTTGCCTTGATTTCACTACTTGGAAATGTCTTCTTTGTGTTCTTCCCTTTCACACATCCTTTGCATACACCTTCATGTTTTGTCTGCATTTCTGGGAGACCTTCAACAACTTTTCTTACAAGTGGTAGTGCTCTGTAATGCACATGTGCAAGCCTTCTATGCCAAAGATCATTTGGTTCTATTGAGTCATGAACCAAAGCTTGTTCTAGATGTCCGTTCAATCTGTATAAGCCTCCTTCTTCTTGTGAGAGCTAATTTTATTTTTAAGACAGTCTCTAGTAAAATTTCCTCTTTCATCACATGTATAGCAAATGTACTTAGACAAATCTCTAGGCTTTCTAGATTTATTCCTTTTATGAGAGTACTTACTTCTGTGGTGGCTAGATCTGGATTTCTTGGATTGTACTGTGAGAGATTGATATTCACTTCCCATCTTTTCTTCTCGAGCTGCATCTGAGCTTCTTCTTGAGAGCATTCTTCCCATAGTTTGTTGAACTTGACTAAATTCTTTCTGGCACAGATTCCTTGATTAAAGGAGTCCCATGAGTCCCATGATCTAGGGAGACCATTCAAGGTAGTCATTACAATATCTGCATTTTCTACTTCTTCATATACTGCTTCCAGTTGTTCCTCGATCTGAGAGACCCTTGTAAAGTAAGACTGGATGCTTTCTGCATTCTGTATATTTACATTCTTCAGCTGGTTTCTCAGATTCATCTTCCTGTTTATGGTCCTCCCTTCAAACAATTTGGTTAGGGCATCAAACTTAGCTTTAGGTGTCTTTAGGGAGGACACATGTGGTATGAGGCGATCCTTGATTGAATCAACAATAATCCTCTTTTCCATAACCAACTTCTTCTTATGTAAGGCCTTAGCCTTATCTCACTCTGGAACTGGAACTTCCTCACTAATATAGGAGTCCAACTCATTTTCTTCCAGGACCAGGGAGATCCTATACTTCTAGGCTCGGAATTTATCAGCTCCCTCAAGATTTTCATCAAGATTGGTATGATGAGACATCTTAACTGAGAACCTCAAATGGAAATACAAAAGATTTAGATCTTACCAGTTCAAGATGTCGGATCTTGATTTGAAGCTGAAATTGTGCAGTGTTAGTTTCAGAGCATATTAGGGTTTTGCTTTTCTAGAGTTCTATCCGACCAAATGCTTTGATCTTGACCCTAACTTTGATTTTGGGCAGGAGATCAATCCAGGCCTGGGCTCACTAAAAAATTCCACTTCTGTGGAAATCCCTAATTTTCGGCAACAGTGTCGGGTCCAAAACTGAAAAACCTCAGAATTGGATTCTGCTTCGATAGAAAGATGCGCCCTAAGGAGGAGAGTTAATCCAACCTTCTTTTGCTGAAAATATGTGGAGGAAGATTCACAAAGTAGGAAGCCCTAGTTCCTGCAGCTGCACAGTGTCTTCTTCTCAGGTTAGCTCTGATACCATGTTAGATTTTTATCATTAAGCTATCATTATTAGGATCTTTAACTGAGAGAATAACAAGCACAGCAATCAAACACAAGAAAAAATGAACACAGTGTTTTTTCTCAAGGAACCCATAAATGGTGAAAACCCCGTAACTTCCTTAGAGATAGAATCAACACAAAAAGTAAAACCCCAAAACAGTAAGATGATCTCCCGACAGCAGCAACCTCTTTCTTCCTAGCCCCACTATCTTCTTCTTCCTTAGCTATGTGCTACAACTGAGTGTGAGTGAGTGTGTGATAAATAGAGAGGCTAGCTCTCTATTTATACTAATTCCCCATTTGTTGGCCTGATTTTCTGACCTAGGCCAACTAAGGAGATTAAGCCCACACAAGTCGCTTAGAGCAGCTCCCGGTGTGTTTGAAATGGCAAAATCTCGTAGGTTATGGTCCTGCTACCAACTAAATTTTCCTCTTAAGGAGAATTTAAAATTCAGTAAAAATTTATCCTAATCTTATTATTACCTAAGTAAACCCTAGAATTAGTTTTCTAAGACCTAAGTTATCTTAAAATGCTTTCTTAAGGAAAGTCTTCAATTTTTTAGGGTTTTTCTTCAAATATTTTAATTCAGAGACTATTTTAAGTTTTACAAAATTAATTAAATTATATTTATCAACAGTTAAATATAAACTAAAATTTAAAATAAACTACACTAATACTAAAATTAACTAGTTATCCTATCTCAGCTGATGGCAACTTGAAAACTAAATTAATTATCAATTAATGATTCAAATAAACAAAGAGATAGACAATAATGTTTTAAATGAAAATATTTAAATCATTATCATTAAATCACTCTGTTGAATATGCACAACAACAGAAAATTAAAATAGATAACTATTTTTATAATGTTCTATTAATTAATAACTAATAATCAATACCAAATATTTGAATAAAAGATTATATTTATTATGAAAACATTGTAAAAATACAAATGAAATCAAAATAAACATGAAATATTTTTATTACTAAAATTCCAGTTCTCAATGCAAATATTGATAAATCAAAGTCAGTAATATTTTATTCAAACATTAATATTGTGTAAACAGAGTACTATTTAGGATAATGAAAATAATTATAACCCAATATAATTGTACAAAAACCAAATGAGAAAGTGATATATTGAAATATATATATAAAGTTTTCAAAAATAGTAACGGGTAGTGATACCAGTTTGAGAACCTAAGTCACAATCCTTCTCCGAAGGAAAAACTCCAACAAAGAGATTACAACTAGAATTGAAATTATATCTCAAATAAGTCTATTTCTTTGATACTCCATCTCCTTCTTTACATCGAGCCTACTAGCTTATATAACAATACTAGTAACTCCTTCCAGTTTCTAAGTAACAAACATGCTAAAAATATCACTTCAATTTCTAATAATTACTATAATAAAGACAACAAAAATCTTATTCCTATTCAGTTGCATCGAATCTTTTCCAAGAAGGCACCTGGCAAACAGATTTATCCTATGAAACAAAATTGTCAATTAAATGACTAGCCTGTATCATCTCCTGTTCAGATGAATTGATCTATGACGTGGCCATCTTGAGTATCCTATTCTTCCAGAAGCACCAACGAATGCCAACGGTGAGCAACAATTGCCTATATTCTTTACATCATGTAAGCACCATGTACACCTGTAACAAACAAAATGAAATTCTCATTAAAATCATGTTAACAGGAGATAAAAAAAAATAATACAAATTATAAGCATGCCTGCAAAATCTACGATTTTGCAGGTATGCTCATTAAAATATTGTATTACCTGTCAAAAGGGAAATAAACTAGCATAACTAAAAGAGAGAAGATATCAAGTTCTGTTTTTTAAATTGATTACTCTTCTTACTTTGGAAAGTTTAGCTTTGAGCTTTAAAATCGTCAGCTTTTGTTGATTTATTTGCTCGAGCAAGTGTTGGTTGGTGTTTATCGTTGATTTATTGGATTCTTTGTATAATTTTTTCTTTGGATTCATATCTTTCCATCTATTAACCCAGTCTAGTAATTTTGTCCTGAACATTTTATTTTATTCGTCCTTTAAAGCTGCATTCGCTTGACATTCTTTTAATTCCTTTTTTAACTCTCTAATTTTGGTTTCATATACCTGGTCAAGTACCTATTGAAGGGTTTCTTCATCTTGATCATGAAATGAATCATCGGATTGAGAAGAATTATGATTATTCAAATCCTGAATAGGTGAAGGAATGCTCATAAATGATGGCTCAGGACCAGACCCACAAGCATCCATAAATGAAGTTGCTATTTCAAACTCACTTAGATCAGTAATCTTTTTAGCTAACGGTTTTTCAATATTTTCCATTATGGGAATAGGTTCATTAATATATGTTGCCTCAGGAGTCGAATACAAAACATCATCCTCCAATTGAACAACAATTGGCTGAGTATTCTATTGAATGGTTACAGGTATGGATGATAGAATAGTCGTGCTATGTGTGACCCTGCGAACACCTGCTGGATTGGGTTTTTTTAATTTTGGCTCAATTTGATCAACACAGACTGAATTAACATTTATACCTTGTATTGATTCACCAAACCCTTTATCCAATATTGGATTTCTATGAACCAATTGTTCATTGCTAGAAATTTCAACCTTATCTAGCTGAGACTTCTCTTCCATAAACCTATTTTCCAAAACTACAAACTGAAAAGGACTGTCATCTTTTGAATCTTTAAGGTTTTGTTCAATATTTTCTTCAACCACCTTAGACCCACTCGACCGTATTTTTTTTTGTCGAGTTGTAGGTTGAACTGAAGTCCACTCTTGATTTTGGGCAAAACCATTTTTACTAAGGAATTGATCCCAGGTGACATTAATAAAAGACAATTGATATTGGACTAATACTTTCACTAAACCGTGATGGAAAAGACTGCGATCCTGTTCAGCTATAGTACTTTGGACAGCAATTGCCATTTTTTGTAAAATTTTAAACAGAAAATAAGGCAGATTTAATTTTGAACCCTTGAAAGCCATTAAAATCCTCAAGTGATAAAAATGAATGGATGAATACCTACCATCACAAGTTATATATTGTACAATCATATGAAAAAGTGTTTCCCACTGTGATTGAAAATATTTAACCAGATAACCATTTTTGTCATCGAATCCTTCAAGAAGAGGGAGCAAGAAACTCTTCAATTTTTCCTTGTTAACTTCTTTCATTTGGAACCACTGCTCACCTCTCTGTGGCAAATTTGTAGCCTTAGCAATGAAATCTTTAGAGATTTTCAATCTCATGTCACCCACATATGCTACATTTTCTTTAAAATTTACAGCAAATAGCCGAGTTACTTCAACATTATGTCCACTGAAAACCCTAAGAAAGTTGCTCCAACCAATTTTATCAAAAAATTGAGAAATTTCTGGGTTAACATTCAAAATTTCTGCTCCATCAGGTTCAAATCTACAGAGTGGAGCCATTTCCCAAATGTCTAGTTTTTCTTTCACCTGAGGGACATACCATGACATGAAAATGGAAGGAATGGGTATACAGGATTCGTTTGGCATAATGAAAGACCCTATTCAACTCACACGAAACTCCAAACTTGTGTTCAGAACCAATACCCTAACCACCAAAGGTAGATTCATGAATGAAATTACTGAGTAACAGTCATATCTTTGCATTAAAATCAAAATATTTCATGAATGCAATGTCACTTTGAAATCATTTTCGTACTAAACATATTACCCGATTATCAATTCATAGTATGAAAATCAACAAGTGTAAAAACGTACAGAAACGTGGTAGGTTCATTTATCTCTAGTTCTAAATTTTGTCATGATCAAATTGATACATGGAAACTAAATGCAATATCAGCTGGAGCGATAGGAAAACTATTATGCATGAAATCGTTATGTGATATTCGAAATCAAATAATTGATGAATGTTATATGACTGTCAGATAGGGCGATGAAAAATGTGGACACATCAGATTCAAATAATCCTTACATATTAAAATCCTCATGAACAAATGCTATCAAATCAACCATTCATATCCTATACCATAAACACGACTGTCAAACGATAATAAACAAGGAGTATACATGGAAGGAAATTGTGCTCATAACCGAGATGATGTGAAGTTGTCATTACAAGTAATTATGTCTTCTAGGGTTTCGTAATTACAACTAAGTAGCAAGATCAACTCTAGATAATAATTAAACTACTCAAAACCATATTTATAGATGTAATTGATTCAAGGATAAAATAATATAGTTTTGAATGAACTCATGAAATCCAAGTTACCTATGACCTAATACAAAATATAATTGGATGGAAAACTTATAAAAAACTAAACACTAAATCAAATTTCGATTATGATGATTATATCACAATGAAGATTTCGAAATGATATATACGAATGAACTTTAGCAATTTTGTGAGACATATGTACACTTTCAACAAATTGAAAAATGACATGCTATTAAAAGATCAAGTTTTATGTAAAAAATATAATATTAGGGTTAACATAAAATATTTCAATTAATTGATGAACCCTAATCGTAAAATTATAAAAAACTATTAATAATAAATACCTTGTCAAAACAAAACAATAAAAACAAAAATGTAACATATTCAAAATGTATTTTCATTTTAATCCAAAGAACTATTTAGCATACTATACTTTAAATCTCATGAATCAATATATAATCAGATAAATTGATAATAATAAATATTGATTATATGTATAAAATTACAAGATTAACAGCTGCTAATTTATTAAATTTATGAAAGTGTTTCATAATTTGTTCTAATATGACTCTTAACTCTTCTAAAATTGAGAGTACCTTCAGAATCAAAGATTCTGAAGGCACTCTTATATATTTTTTTATAATAAATCATAGAAGAGAATTGATCATTTTTATTCAGCATAGTAGAAAAATTGAGAGGGTTGTTGCTTGCCAACAAATGGCGACGACCTAGGCGAACCAGTTATCTCTACTCATACAATTTTCAAATGATAGTATAAACAAAATATTAAAACCTATTCAAAACAATCAAAAATTCTCAGTCTAAGACCATTATTCGGATTTATATTCACAAGTATAATTTAGAAATATCCCATCTCTTTAAATAAAAGTTTTGTTAAAGATAAACTTAGTAATATCCTAATCAAAACAAAGTACTTTATAGTAAAGATAGTCTGCACCATCAGTATAAGGTATAGGAATCTACTTCTCTGAACAATTTCTAGAATCTGTTCAATGAATATAATAATTTTGCCTCCTTTGTTTTATATTAAATCAAAACAATTATTTTGACTGAAGACTACTATATAGGCATGATAACCTAATTTGATAGTATCATTCACGAGAATTTCCTAGAATAAGCAAGCCGGCTCGTGATGAGACCTCTTGTCTCTTATCTTTTAACCAAGAGCCATCACCCTGATGATCATAAATGAAGTTATACTAGATAGCACTAATGATCATGATTAGGCTGTCTCGTGATGAGACCTCCTATTCTTCAATCAAAATTATGTTTTACTTTATTGAGTTTGAAATTTTACATTTTATAAAATAAGAGATCATTACCTAGCATGGTGACCAAATGGTAATGTCAGTCACTAACATCACCAGAAAATGAATCAGCTAGCTCATGATGAGACCCCCTATCTCTTGACCTTATGATCAAGAGCCATTATTAGTTTCCTAATAATGTCATGCCAATGATATTTATGATCCTGATCGGATAGGCTTATTACTAAGACCTTCCGTCTCTCATTTTAATTTTTTAGAATTTTATTGAATGGAACAGATCTAAAAAGTTTTCAGATTGTAAATAAATTTAAAAGGAATGACTGATGGTAGAGATCCATAAATATTTTTCAAATTACAAGTTTTGAAAAAGACATTAATCAGCCATCCCAACTATCAAAAGAAAATAAGAGAATGAGGGATAATCTGAAAAACATTTACAAATAATTATAGGTTCTTAATAGACTTAAGAAAATTTGATCATTCTGAACCAATTTTTAAAAGACTTAGTCTAATACCATAATTTTAAACTAATGAACAAACCGAGTTTAAACCACAGGACTTATTTATTTACACTTGTCCTCTCAACAATGTATGTACATTAGTGACTGATTATTTTGAAACATATATACAGAAATTCGACAATCCTTGAAACAAATAATCGATATATTAATACTTGATTAAGAAAATCAAAAATTAGTTTCAAGAGTAGAATGATGTTTGAATGTACATAAGTATCATGAATTTATCATAATTCTATTTGATAAAAGTATGGACAAAATATCGACAATTTTATGATAAAAATATATACATGAAAATTTTAAATAAAATTATTTACAGATAGAAAACAAGCTCATATACATAACTATATACAATTTAGGGTCTGAAAAATCAGTAGAAATATTTTTTTTAAGATCAGTCCATTCACTGGAAATGTTTCGAACTGACCTTTTAGTGTTTGCAAACGAAAAGTACTTGGACCTATCTTTTCAGCAATAACAAAGGGGCCTAACCAAAGTTTTTGAAACTTAGTATGATCTCCTTTCTCCTCATGGACTTTGTCCCATTTTAAAACCAAGTCCCCCACCTGAAATTCTCGATTAGAACTTGAGGATTGATCAAACTAGGACTTAACAATTTGTTGATGTTTTGTAAAATGTTGTTTTGACCTGTCTATTTATTCCTCAAGTTTTAATAAAGTGTTAATCCTTTTCTCCATTGCTGGACAATCTTCATCTTGAACAGACTGGGCTAATTGTAATGAAGGTAAAAATAATTTTGGTGGTAAAATAGCCTTAGTTCCATAAACCAAGAAGAAAGGTGAGCTACCTATTGCAGCTTTAGGAGTTACTCTGTCTGCCCAAAGGGCATTAAACAACTCTGTATGCCAATCACGATGGTGAGTTGAGATAGTTCTTTTGATAATTTTCAACAAATTTTTATTTGTTGACTCAGCTAAACCATTTCCATAAGGATGATAATTAGCTGAATATCTAACCCTTATTCCTTTCTTTAAGGCAAATTGAGTTAACTCAACTGATGAAAAATATGAAGCATTATCAAAGACAAGGGAATCTGGAACACCAAATATTGTTATGATAAAAGATTCTAAAAATAATATAACCTGATTGGTGTTTACAACCCTTAAAGGTGCAGCCTCTACACAACGGGTAAAATAATTAGTTGCAGTTATTATGTACTTGTGTTGCATAGAAGAGGGGGGGTTTATCGGTCCTACTATATCAATACCCCATTGCTGAAAAGGTCTTTCTACTAAAACAGGTTGTAAAGGAAAAGCAAGCTTCTTAAATCCTCCTACAACAAGTTGACATTCCTGGCATTTCCTGAAAAAGGCATAAGAATCTCGAAATAAAGTAGGCCAATAATAACCAGCCCTAAGAATCTTATGTGTCGTAGTTTCTCCACCAAAATGACCACCTGCTGGACCAAAATTTAATTCTTTCAAAATCACTTATGTTTCATCTTTGTCTAGGCATCGAAGCAAAACACCATCTGAATTTCTCCTAAAAAAGATGTTATCAATTAGTAAATAAGGAGCATATTTCAGTCTAAATGATCTCATTTTCCTAGGTTCAAGATAATCGGGAGTAGCTCATATTTCAAGCAATGTCCTTAAATCTGTGTACCAAGAATCTTGTGGTGGAGGATAAAAGTAAATTTCTCGAGTTAATAAGACTTCATCAATGACAGCTTCGGAATTGTTATTAGGTAAATGATCTGCTTCAGCAGCAAGTTTACATAATCCTTGAACCTTGACTACCATTGAAGGTTTAATCTCCAAGTCATACTCTTGAAGAGATGTCATCCATGGTGCCCTTTTTTCCCCTAAATATTTTTGCACTAGCAAATTTCTGACTGAATGATAAGGAACTATCACTTTCATTCTAAATTTTAATAAATATGGATGAAAATGCTTGACAGCTTTGAAAACAGCCAAAGATTTCTTATCAACCTCATGATAATTAAGTTCAGCACCTTTAAAATTTGAGCTCATAAAAGAAATTGACACTTCATTATTTTGTTGATTTAGCTAAGTTATAACTGTTGGCGCATATGATATGTCAGAAGCAAAAGTGTACAAAATGAAATCTTTATTGAAATCTGGGCTCAAAAGACTAGGAGCTTCTAAAATGGCTTCTAAAATTCTCTAAAATAATTCTTTTTCAGTTTGTCCCCAATTAAAAATAGCATCCTTCTTAATCATTTTTTGTAAAGGACAGATGATTTCAGAAAAACTGGGGATAAATCTTCTGACAAATTTTATTTTACCAAGAAATGATTGCATTGCTTTTTTGCTAGAAGGGTAAGTTATTTTGGAGATAGCTTGAGTTTGTTCAGGATCAATCATGATCCCATGTTTTGAAACCATGCATCCTAATAAAATGCCTTCTGAAACAGCAAAACTTGTTTTCTTTGGATTTAAGGACACTCTAAACTTTCTACAATGTTCAAATACCTTTATAAGATGATTAACATGATCATGTAGACATTTATAATATCCAGTCACATCATCTAAATAGACAAATACTGAATGATTAATTAAGCCTCTAAAAGCAATATCCATTGCTCTTTGAAAAGTTGCCCCAACATTGATTAACTCGAAGGGCATGTTTCTGTAAGCGTATGTTCCCCATAGAGTTCTAAAAGCTGTTTTTAGTTGATCATCTGGGGACACCAATATTTGGTCGTATCCTGAGAAACCATCAAGAAGTGATAGTATCTCGGACCCAGAAACTTTCTGAAGGATTTCTTCCATGGGAGGAACTGGGTAATTATCCTTTTCGGAAGACTTATTAAGATTTCTAAAGTCAACGCATAATATAATATCACCATTTTTCTTCCTAACTAGAACTAATTTGGCTACCCACTGAGTATGCCGAATAGGAAAAATAATCCTAGCAACTAACAGTTTATTTAGTTTCTTTTTAATTGTTGGTTCTAACAGCGGATGATATTTCCTGAGTTTCTGTTGAAAATGTTTTGACTCTTGTTTTATTGGAATAATGTGTTGCATGAATTGTGGATTAAAAGTTTTCAAATTGTCATATGTCCATGCAAAGACATCCTTAAATTCTTTAAATAACTTTATGAACATTGATTTCTCTGTAGGAGTGCAATCTATTCCTAGATTTACAGTTTGAGGATTCACTTCCGTTCCTAAATTTATGGTTTCATATTTCATTTGTGAGCTATTGGTTTTACAATTAGGAACAAATCTAAATTTATACTGAAGGTCAAAGAACTTTTCTAATCTCAAAACTGAATTAGGAATTGGTTTTACCTTCTCAAAAGCTTTTTCAACTAAACAAAAATCATTTATTACCAAAAAATTCCACAGATTTTTGTTATGTGTAACTTCATCAATGGCTGAATCTTTAAAAGTATCATCATTTGTTACACGTGCACATCATTATCAAACACACGCTAGTTAAAGATATTATCTGGTATAGAAGGCCTAAAAATCAATTCAACTGAAAAGAAATCCGGTGTGAAATTTTCTGATGGAATTAGTTTTGGTGCTATATTTGCTAATAAATATGCCTCTTGGTTCTGAAATCTTGGAACTGACATTATGTTAAATGCATCAAAATGTGAAATGAGATTCCATACCTCTCGTTGATAATTTTGTAAATGTTCAGAGATGGAGTGAATAGAATTACAGACCTATCTGACGATGATTTCAGAATCACCATATGTAATTAACACTTTGATATCCAAATCAATTGCTTTTTTCAAACCCTGTATTAAAGCTTCATATTCTACAGTATTGTTTGTACAATTAAATTCCATCCTACAAGCTATACATGTTTTATTTCCTTTAGGGTCAATTAACAAGCAACCAGCTCCTGCTCCTTCTTTAGACTTTGACCCATCGAAATATAAAGTCCAAGTAGAACTATTAACAACTACTTTACTTTTGATAATATTCACAATATTATGACTATCTACATCATTTGCAATTTCCTTGAATGAAGAATCATGGGAAATGGTTGTAACATTAAGAATTTTTTATTGTTGTTTATTTTCAGAAAAAAAAAACAGAATTTTCAGATTTAAAATTACCAAACCCAAGTTCATACATGTAATTCCCTATAATAGAATCTAAAAATAAAACTGGTTCACTAGGATCGTGTAATTCTGTCACAGTATGTTTCATATATCTTTCTCTATTTATCTTAATTTGATTTGACTTTCCATTTTTTGGTAACCATAAAGTTAACCAGTCTGTAGCAAAGAATCCATTCAATTGTTGAGACCAATTTCTACTCAAAAATAGCCCATACGCATCACGAATGTCTGCAACCACAATGTCTATAATTTGAAAAATTGAAGGGTTACAAGCAATCCTGACTAGAACATCTTTCATCTCTCCTACAACCCTCACATTTGTCCTATCCAGTTGAGTTATCTGTGAATTTGATGGAACATACTTTCCACTCAACCTTTTGCATACAGACAAAGGCATTACATTGGAAGAGGCTCTGGAATCAACCATGCAATTATGAACATTCCTATTAAAAATATCGAAGGTAAGTAGGAATGGAGGAGTTGTTAATTTTGATTTTTTCCCTATTAGCGAAGCTTTATTACCTGCTAACTTTCCTTTATCAGTTGATGTTAAATCATTATTAGAATTGTCAGCAGTTATATTTTGTTTAGCATTAGGAATTATTGAACTCATGGCAGGATTTATGATAGGACTATTAGGCATTGGGTAAATTTGAAGAATATCATACATAATAATGTTTGCATGTGTCTTCTTTAAATATTCAATTATATCATATTGTAAATCCAACTTTGGAGCATTTTGAATAGGCTGAGCAATTTTCTTGGATTGAGTTTGTTTGTCAGATTGAGTCTGTTTATTGGGTTGTGAATTATTGTTATCATTACTCGAGGTAGAACTTAATGATGCTCTAGGAGTATTTGCAAATGCTCCATGAGTAATGAATGTTTAGGCAGAGGATGTTGTACACCAGGCACAGCTAGAGCAGTTGTTCTTAGACAAGGAAGTTGTGGATTGGGTGGAGGATTAGGTGGAGGATTACCTCCTCCTCGTACAGGTATGTTACCAGCCATATGAATTCCTTCAGAATATGAAGAACTCCCTGGATTAGATGACCTTGGATTATCAGATGGTGATTCTGGAGGAGAAGTTGGCTGAACAAAACTGCCTACAGAAGTAAATCTTCTAGCAGTATTTGTTCTAGTTTCTCTCTGATTACTTCTAACTTGATAACTTGGAGTGTTATCAGCTTCTATTGAATCTTGAGTAACTATATTCAATTTAGGCTTACGTCTTTGTTGTCTAGGGAGACCATAGTCAATTGGAGTTAAACCAAGTTGATGAGCATATTCTCTCATAAGAATATGACGCGATTCTTCTAAAGTTTGATTACTCTGTTCAGGAGTGAATGGAGATGTGATGTGATCATGCTCAAGGATGCTCCTAACAATTTCTATGAATGGTGATCTACTACCTTCAGATTGTAACCGAGGTTGTTGATTGGTTGAAGTTTTATCATTAGTGTTACCTTCCATTAATCGTTAAAAGGCCCTCCTTCTAGCGCCATTTTCTAGGGCCGACTTATCTAGGAGAGTCTAATAACCCTAGTGCCCTAGAACTACAGGGACTTTAACCCTTGAACAATAGTAGGGTTACCCACAATGACTTGACATGACTTATTTAAATTATATATCCTCCCGATTGGAACATTGGGGCATGACATGACTTAATTACATTATAGACACATCCCGAAATAAGCATCGGGGTACAAGACATAAGATATATAAGTGAATACATTTTGAAGTTACAATTACATCAACACCAAATATATAGGAAAATTTGAAGGATATTTTATCAATAATATAATATGTATATATAATATTTTGGCTAATCTTTCATTCTATTATAAAATCTTGTAAAATATTAGCAAATATTTCACTAATTATAAGATATTGTAAAATCTTGGTGAATATTTCACTAAATTATAAAATATTGTAAAAACTTGGAAAATATTTCATGAAATTATAAAACATTGTAAAGTCTTGGTGAATCTTTTGCTAGGATGAATCAATATTTGATTTTGTAGATTACTAAGGTAGTGCAAAAGAAGATCATATACTAGATATTGACTCTCTTGATTCCTAAAGCCTAAAATGAACAAACGTATGAATGAGGAGAGGAGGGGTTATTATACATTTCAGAAGTAGTATTGGGTCACTCACAACTAGAGGTGTTGATCAAACACATCTACTCTAACTAGATTAAGGGAAAGTGGAGACTCCACTTTTTATCTCGTCCCCTAATGGTCCAATGAACATGTGGGGAGCCAAATATTGACATACTGATATAATGATAGAATTAAACACTTTACACTTTGGAGGGATTATGGCACCCATGAACCATTATTACAAGGTGGTGTATTATCGAGACCCACAACATTAATAGTGTATGAATTCCCAAATAGCTTATTTTCCAAATTTCTCATTTTTAAGCTACCCTCTAAGAAAAAAATAACCTTGTTATTTGTTTATAGATACGAATGCATATTTTTCCTTTCTTTTGTTGACAATCAAAATATGAATTCTGGAATTTGATTTAGAATTTGTAGAGTTATTTATAAACTTGGAATGGTTATTAGAAATAAGAACATATACTAACAAGAATAGAAATCACATTAATGCATCATCATGCATATCATAGAACTATTATGTTAAAGACAATTTTTTCTCAGATAAACTGAGGAGGTGTTTCTATCAAAGTCCTTAAAAAATTGGAAAGAATGAAAAATGTGGTAAAAGTGTTTAGCACCCTCATTGAATGAAAAATACTATATATCAAATAGCATAATGTATACATCTCAGGTCAAACATGCCTTGTACATATTATATACAATCATGATGGAAATGAAGTATCATGTTCCAACTAAATCATATCTTTATCAAACATCACTAGATCCATTTCTAGACGATGATAGCAATTACGCAACAAAACAAATCACCAAAAACCATTTTACTTCTGAATGACCCTTACAAAAATCAAAATATAGTAACACAAGTACCGAACCCAACAAATTTAGGTCACAAATAAATTGAAGAGATTTTCAATACAAATAAAAAAATCTACCATTCACAAACTTGTCAATTCAAATAAAATAATCTACAAGTACGTTTTGGAAAAATCTACAAGAATACAACCAAAATAATGACCATTCCACTATAGCCCCGCCATTATAATTAGTGTGCATTAATTTGTATTACAAACATCCCATACATCAACAATAACAGACATAAAATATGAACATATACACTCTTGTTAATGGCTTAAATACAATAATAATTTCATAGCAAGATCCTAATAAAAGCATATTTTAAAAAACAAGGTCAAATTCAGTTTGAATATATAAAAACCATTTGGCGTCTCTACATCAAGAGTAGCATACACTAACAACATATAAATGTCATTCGATAGTTTAAACATGACAACACATAAGATAAATCATATCTTTTGATCTCTATAACACTTTCACGGAACCAATACTCCTAGGATAGGATAAAACCCTAATAACGTTGGCTGATCCCTAAGAATCAAGAGTTCCCTAGAAGTCAATAGGCCTAAAAAAGCATCCATGATAAAAAAGAAGGATAAAAGGTAAATTTACAATATAATAATCTATTGTAATTATGGATAAAAAGAATAAAAACATGATAAAAAGCATACCGCATTAATTATTGGATAAAAGCATAATGTAAGTTTGTATTCATTGGTAAATTACATGTGCAACATTCCCCTTCAAGACCTGATCTTTCGACAATGGAGATGTTATGAAAAAATTAAAATATCGAGAAAACTAAGAATGAAAAGTGGAATCAAAACAACCACAACCTTTACCCTGCAAGTGAAAACTAGTGTAGGTGAACAATGAATCACTGTAGCCTTTATATAGAAAAAAATAGCCCTTATTTTCCCCTCCAATGTTGGAAAGCAAGGACTCAAAGAAGGTATCACATAAATTGACTAAAAATACAAGCAAATGGAACCATATACCTGAATTATAAGGAAAATAGATGGATAAATAACCATTGGCATCCTCCATTATTGAAAATTAGGGGCGAAAGAGTCATTTCACTAGATTTTATTTAGAAATTGGGGGCGAAATATAGATTGGAGGGAGATTTTACTAGGGAGAAAGTAGTTTTTTTTAATAATTTTCGTCATTAATATGCATGAGGCTATTCATTTTGGATTTATTTTTTTTCTAATATATTGGGAGAATACATTTTATCTATAAAAACCCTTCCCATATAATAATATATCCCACTAATTTTTTTTTACCCGCTCAATATAGCCCATGGGCTATATATAGCCCCTAAAATTATCCATGCTCATAAAACCCTCCATCACTGACAACGCCACTTTTGTTGGTCATCCTTGCATAAATTTGTATAAGATTTCATACATCATGATAAACCTATCAATCACAAAGTTAACATTTATCAACCTCTCCATATCCCTTCTCACATTTGGGAGTCCATTTCCATGGATTTTATCAGCAATGTCCCAATCAAGGTATTGGACACGAATGCCATTTATTACCACAATCAAGCCTTCAAATTTCCCTCAAATTCCTACTATTTTCGTAAGATGAACTATGGATGTAATATCAATACCACAACAAAATATTAGTACAATGAAGTCCTAACTTGATATCTATCAGCAAGAAATATCATATTTGTTGGCTATAACGACTTGTAGATGACTTGAAATTATGGTTTTAGTGCCAAGAATCTTTGTTCCAAGAATTCATCAACTACCTTGATGAAGATATTAGACCCCCTTCAAGTGAGAATAGACCCCTTGAAAAATCCAATTTTGATTTGGAATAAACCCATGTTCAAGTCTATAATTGATATGGCAATTTTTGAAGATGACAAGATTTGGAAATTTGCACAGAGTTCAAGAGTATTGAACAACAACTATACCGGAAGATGTATGGTTGAATCATTGCGGTATGTATATGTGTATATTAATCATGGAGTGATGTAAATGTCATGTGTTGGGTGGTTGGATATATATTACATTGCATATTTGTGCATCACCATTCGTCCATTATGTTGGAATTTTAAAATTCCCTCAAATACCTACTATTTGGAAGACCCTCTCCTCTCCGAAATGATTGGGCATAATATCAATATTCCCAATGGTGAATGCAATCGAATTTTTATTTTCTCTAATCCTTTTAGAGTTTGACTATGACATCAACATTTATAATTATTTTGAGTTATTTTATGTTTCTATTGAGAGATGGAAGGAAATTTTGATTCTCAAGTTGATCATTCAATATGGAATCTAGGATACTTTACTCCTCAAGTTTGAAAGAGCAAGGTATGGATATCCGTGAATTCATTTTCTTTAATCAAATATAGCTACTTAACCATGAAGATCAAGAATTAACCATACTTTGTATACACACACACATGTTGAAAATTATTATTAGATAAATTGATATTTTCTTCTTCTTTCAAGTTATAACTTTTTCTTTTCTTTTATTGTTAATAGTTTTTTTATTTTATTTTGGGGTTTGAACTCTTTTTATTCACTTTTCACTACTTTTAAGTTTACTTATATCCTCTCCTTTTGTTATCATTGTGTTGGTTTTCTTAATCATTTCTCCATTCATTGGGGAGTGAGTTTCTTCAATTTCACAATGCTTCAAAGCTTCAAAACTTTCAACATTGTAAGGTTATTCATGATTATGATTCTCTTAAAGAGTTTATCATTATAATTATTCTTATGGATTATGATTATCTTAAATAATTTCTCATTATCATTATTCTTATGGATGATTCTCTTAGGATTATAATCATTCCAAGTATATGATTATGATTCTCTTGAAGAATTTATCATTATCATTGTTCTTATGGGAGGAACTTCACTACTTCATGTGGATTCGAGATGTTACAATGTTTTAATATTAGCATTTCTCTTCAACAAACCAATTTTTTTATTCAATAAGTCACCATCAAAAATATTCTAAGGTTGACATCAATGACAACTAAAATGTCCAACAATGAAATCATTAGTGTGCAAATGCTTTGAATGGAAACACTTATGGTTTTGTTTTCATTGTTTATTATGGTGATTGGTTATTACCTCTTGAACAAAATAAACCTAGTACAAAAAAGTGCTAATATGCTAGAAATGGTAAAGTGCAACGATATCCATCCGTTAAAAAATAATAGTGTAATGCGTAGACGATACAAATAATAGGCTATTACAATGCATACACCTATTGTAAACAGGGAAAGAACCCATCGTTTTGAGCTTCGACTCACAAGATATCACAAAGTAAAATGGTGCTCACTACAATAATTATATACATGTTTTAGTAATACCTTCAAATTCAAATTTAAAGTCATTTTGGAAAGCATTCCTATATTAGGAAAATGTGTGAGATGGATATTTATGGAAATGTCAAATATTTGTGGTGCATTACATGCAAAGGGGTAAACTTTTGAGGTCAATGTTTCATTATTGACATAAATAATTGGAATGAACATGTGGTATGAGTGTGATACCTATGAGGAGTACACATCATAATTTATCTTCATGAAAATGTTTAAGGATGCCTAGTTTTCTATGAGGTGGTCTTATCCACCCATTGTGAACAAACCATGGGGATGCAATCTAACATTTCAACTTGATTTTACCTTAGAAATTCATGGAATTTCCATCTCATTTTGTTCTTTTTCTCCAACTCATAATGAAATAGTCATTATGAGGTTGTGAAATGGAATCATTAAAAATCCATTTCACCTATCCAACTCAGTGGCAAAATGCTTCAAACAATAACATCATTTTGGAGGTCATCACCTATTGGAAGTCATATTAGATTAGACGTTTCTTATGGTGGTGTATTCTTTTTTTTATTAAAATACTCAGAAAGCATCTCTATAGCAACTAAAATGACTTAGTAGTTATTTATCCCAACAACGATATTCCGTCACTATAGAGACAAGGCATTATCGCTAATATTGAAATCTCATCGCTTTGTGCATGGTTAGACATCGCTACATAGAAACTTCACCGTCTCTATAGCGATGAGGAATCTGCTGCATATATAACAAGTTTGTCACTATGCACATGAATACCTGTTGATCTATGAATAATGGTCTGTCGCTAGAGCAATGAGAATTGATTTGTAATCCATCACCCATAGACGCCATGTGTCATCTTTTTCATGTTTCCATATCGACGAATGGTTCAACATGTGGCTATCATGACGCAAACATTGCCACAAAAATATGGGGTGATGGTCATCATTATGCAACAAAAAAGTGTTTCAATAGCGACTATTGAATGTGGGAAAAATGTGCACATGTACTAGTGTCTAAGCAACTAAAATAAATGTTTCTCTGTGTAATCATGATCATGATATGCAAGCAAGATTCATTAGTGCTTATGATAATTCATATTTGTTTCAAGGATTGCATTTAACACTTTTGGATTGTCAATTTAGACCAATTCGCATCAATGGAAAACAAATTCAATTTTGTCTCTACAATTTTGCTAGCAAGATATACACACTATGCTTGTGTAAAAGATCATGTCCAACAAAATTACATTAATGACAATTTCAATCTTTGTTTATTACTATAGTTAAACCCAATGTTTCATTCTAGCACACCTCTACCCATTCAAAAAATATACCCATATGTTAAATTGATGTACCCATGCAAATGCTACTCCTCATCAATATCACTATAATCCATAATATAGATGTATATGACCATTTTTTATAACATGTGGTTCAGTAATTGCTTATTTGTAGCATATGAATTGATGCAATATGTCAAAGAAGGTAAGCCACTAACACTAATGTGTACCCAGTCCAACAATCCAATCAATGAGAAATCGTAGGGATCATTGTAGGTGAAACTCACAATGTCCAATAAATAATATACGCATATTTTTAATCAAGGAGAATGTGAGTAGCATTGTTAATACCCATAGTGAACACAATAGATAATGACACAAAGGAATCAACAATACTAGAATGTTGTACATGCCACTAGTTTTCAATCACTAACATGTAAGAGCTGATAAATGACTTGGTTATAAGTGTGGAAGAATACTAGGAATGGATGAGATTACAAGCCATTGGTTATGAAAAAGATAACCATGGCATTATAGGTGAATTACACAATGCACAAACTTCTCATCTATTCCAATGCACAATACATAAACTTTTATATCCATATGTTAAAGTGGTGTACCAATGCAAATGCTACTCCTCATCAATATCATTATAATCCATAATATAGATGTATTTGACCATTTGTTTATAATGTGTGGCTAAGTAATTGCTTAGTTGTAGCATATGCCTTGATGTGTAGTGTTAAACAAGACAATCTATTGACACTAATATGGACCCAATCCAATAATCCAATCAAAGGGATGGTTGTAGGTGAAACTCCTAATGTTTAATAGAAAGTACACACATAGACTTAATGAAAGAGAATGTGAGTAGCATTGCTAATGCCCATAGTGGACACAATAAATAATCAAACTAGAGGAAATAAACATTAAGAGAATGTCTTTTTACTATAGGAATCGACAACTAGGCCCTACACTATTACTTGTGTGGCATGGGGTCTAGGAATCCAATCCCACTATAATATCATGAATTTTTACCTAACACTTATGGGCATAAGCCCCATTGATTATGATGTTACTTTGATGTTTTATTTGATATATCGGATCTAAGACCCCACTACATATGAACATGATAATTTGTTTGATATATTGGGAGTAATCCAATTGAATATGTTATATATATATATATATATATATATATATATATATGATTTCATGTGTTGGGCATGGACCCTAAAGCACCTGATTGATGAGATGTTTTGTGTTGAGCGAGGAGCTCTCAAGCACATGGGGAATTGATGTTTTGTGTTGAGCAAGAAGCTTTGAAGCACATGATTTTTGAGACATTTGTGTTGAACATGAAGCTCTAGAGCACATGAAAAGATAAATTGGAAGTGTTGGGTATAAGCCATGGATCCTTCCAAGTTGATGTTGAGCTTAAGCTCTCGAACATCAGATCCTTGTCCATTGTATCCCCAGGTGTATCCTACAAGTACATCCTATCATTAGTGTTGAGACTAGAGGAGCTCTGGAATTGCTATAAGTTTGTAACTCCATGTTTTTAATGTTGAGTATGGGCTCGCGATAAGCGCTAGGAGTTACTGAAAAGAATTAATATGTCGAGTGAAAACGAATCGAATAAAATATTGATTTCATATCACTTATTTGTAAGTGATTAAATGAAATTTTGAATTTCTGTATCTCATCAAGTATTGAAGAACTTCCATGTTATACGAGGGAATCCAACATGCAAGGAGGTTTATAGTTGCCTAACCTAGCAG
>LPNX010743394.1:164686-220258 GCA_001517045.1 Pseudotsuga menziesii | reverse complement strand
ATATATATATATATATAAGTATATATTTTATACATGGTATATATAAAGAGTAAGCATAGTAATAATACTAATAGCTATAAGAAGTAAAGAAAGGCTCCATCTATTATTATTATTACTAAAAGATAATTAAATATTAAAATACCTACAAGAGTCCAAATAGGAACTAGTTCAAATTTCCTAAGTTAAATATTAAAAGTGCATGTTAACACTCTATTTTTAACAGTTGTTCTAAGGGCCTGACAGGAATTCGATGAGGGTCCCAGTCCGTTGAATTTCATGTGAACACCCTTCAACAAAGAAGACGACAGGCATGCTGATGGCAATGGGCGGGACTCATAATCAAAGGCTGTGATTGATCGGAGGTGGATCAACGGCTCCAAACCATTTCGCGTGAGTGGACATGCTTGACCAAATCCTCCTTTCCACATTGAGAAATGTGTTAAATATTGGAAGCATTTGATAGCTAAGATGAGGTCCAATTTATATCTATAGTCTCAGTCTATTCCACAAGCCATACTTGTGTGGGTAAAACTGTGATTTCAAATCGTGAAAAGGGGGTACCAGTTGCAAAGATCAACGACCGCGATAAGAAAGGAAAGAAATCAATGGACATGGTTTATTTCGTAGTGCAGACTAGCATGGATGAATACCAAGGTTTCTCATTGTGAAAGATAATGGGGCCCACTCAAATCTACGGCTGTATGAAAGGTCGGTCTCGATCGATGGTTGAGAACATGTCACGATCCAAAACTTCCTGTAACATCCCGAGGAGAAAAGTTGGCGCTAGGAAGAATGGAACGTGGACAATGGAAGTGAAAGATTCCTCTAATCAGATGGCTGAGAAGACTCCTAAGGTATGGGTTTCACACATAGTGCAGAGATGATAGCGGAGGAGACGTTCACGCATGTAGTCTGCATCCTTGCAGATTTGGTCGATTTCTACAATGCCATTTGTAGCATGTGTACCAAGGGAACCATCCCTTTGGAAGAGTCATGCTCCCTAAATATAAGTGGCTTTTGTGTGATTTGGCCTATGGGGGTGAGGAAAGTAACCGGTGAATCCGCTACTCACACGAGGCAAAGCCAGCACGATGCGGGAGACCATTCTGTTTCCTACTTAAAAAAAGGAAGGAAACATGGGAGCATCCACTTCATGAGCTTTGCAACATGGATCAATTGTACCAGATGGTTTCCACAAATGCTTCCCACAGCAGACGGTAACGCGCCATGACCGATGAAATGAAGTGACTAGAGCCCCATCAAGTAAAGGATCACTCTGCTTGTGGCTTCACACATGTTGATACCAAATATTCTTGATGACAGAGTGTGCAAGAATGTTGACCAGCCATTGTGAAGGTCAGTCTTGAAGCCTTATATATACTGCTTTCGGTTCAATAGGAGTGAACTAACATATCTCCAGAACCCGAGTTCTACTTCTTCACAAATCTGCAAGGGCCCGAAGAGTTTGACGATGAAGATCTAGTTTGAGAATCTTGTCTATCTAGGGGTGCTGATGGTTGGTGAGAAGTTACCACACTCACCCGTCACCTTGGTATTTGCATGCCAATAGTGACACCAGCCATTGGGGCCTAGACGTGATACCCATGCTTCCAATGATGCGAGGCCTGGGCACTTACTCTCAATAAGTGTTTTTCCAAGAACCCCTAATAGCATCGCTGCCACCAAAGCCTCCGTAAAAGGGGACAGTCATCGACTATTCCCTGTATAAACATTTTTTCGGATGTGAGTATCAGGGGTATAAAGCCCTCATCATCCTGTTTGTGAAGTCTACTTTCCAAGGATGATGGGGTTGGTGTAGATATGCTACACCTTCTTGCCTGTGGTAGAGCCCACCTCACTGGAGGTGAGAAGTACTAGAATGATAAGCCACCCCACAGGTTCATCTCAACCAGAAGCAATGCGACACTTCTTCCAGAGCCCATGTATAACAGTGTTACCGGGAGAGGAAGGAGGTGGCATATGTGACTATACTAAGGAAGGATTCCAACTTCATGGGCAGTGTGTGCCCATGCGGAAAGCTGCATTCGAACACTATGGAAGCACACACTTCAGGGAGAGAAGGAGGCATCATACTTATCATCCATCATGGTGGCCGACCACATCAAGCTATTACTCAAGCCGAATGCGGCCACTAGCACCCTAATGTTTGTTTATATTTGTAAAATGTGGCAATAGTCCACTCCCTATACTATTAACGCATGATTGTGACTTGTAACAGCTTTTAATTTGGTAGTCTCTGCAATAGAATTGTATAAAAACACTTCTGATAGAGGAAGAAAGGAGTTAGTTGTATGGATTGGGAAACATTCTAGGGCTAAGGCTCCCCATTGTAAATAAGATTTGATTCCTGTGTTATGAATAATTTTGCATAAGAAGAGTTGTTTCTCATGGCATAGATTCATGTGTCGTTGCTTTTCCCAATATGTATTTTCCTTTAGGTTAAATGTGCTTCTTGTTTTCATTCCAGTTTCTTGATTACTTTCATGTCTGCAACTTAGTTTATAACAGCTAATAATTCATACTTGCTATGCTCCTACTGTTGTTCCAAACATTTATCAATTATTCTTCTAAATTTGCATGGAATTCATCTTGTTGGTGCTCCACGCGATGGGTTGTTCTCTTGTGTCCTCTAACCACCCACTAAATATCTCCTAATTGGGAGATCACGGCCTATGTTGCCTCTGTTTGCAACCCCACACCATTATTTTTCTTTGTAATTGTTCCCTACGCAGGTTCTCGACTCCATTTCCAATGGTCCCTTGCCCCGATAATCCCACCATGCACCTCACCTTGATATACTTTGTCCCATTCAAGATCCTAGCCCCCTCATTATCCTTGATTGAAAATCTTATGTAGAGTAGACTCCAGTGACAAACAAGAGATCCCTCTCTAACTTTGCAAGGTCAGAGGTGTAGTCTAAAGTGGTTCTGTTGTTGCCCGGGAGCGGTCCCTTCTCGCTCAACCTTGGGGGCTCAATCTCGGTGCCAAAAAATTGGCACCATTGCCGGGGATGAAATTGAAGATCTTCCCTAGGAAAAACCACATGGTTTTAGATATGGTTATTGATGGTGAACAATGACCACACATCAAGAAGGTTGAGCACTTTTCACCTGGTGACTCCACTCTTGAAGGATTCAGACTTCGGCAACTTCGTTGGTGGTGTGACCCAGAAATTAAATGGCCGAGGAAAGCTGGGAGACTTCCTCTAGAAAATTGACCCCTTATAAAGCTTAGAAATGCATGGTGGATGGTCAAGATACTCGAGTCTATGTTTCTTCCAGGATGCATTATCCTATCCTGTAATTTTGCTCTTATCTTTTCCTATATTGATCAAAACAGCCTTCTATGATTCAGCTCATTCTGAACAAAGCTATGAATATATTCATGTTTATCCTTCTTTATGAACCAAAAGCATTGCGTCGTCTTGTACATCTAATTATGGCCTAGATATTTATCCAGGGACTCACGATGTCAAAGGACACCCCTGTGAAATTCATGAAACCTCGGATGATATCTTAGCTATTGTGCCTAACCTTGTCTCTCCCATTTCTCCAAGCCGATACAAACCACTACAATTGCCTCCCATCCTCCATGATTTTACCGCGAGTTATTACAAATACCTCCCCAAGTTTGACAGAGAATCTGAAGACTTGACTACTGAGAAACATTTACAAGCCTTTGAGCATTTCTTTGACCTTTTTGAGATAGAACATGACGATGTCTGCATGTGGGCTTTTTCTCTGTCCTTGCAAGGAGATGCCAAAGTATGGTTTAAACACTTGCAGCCTAAGTCCATCAACACTTGGGAAGAGTTTTCTTGCCTATTCTTAAAGTTTTTGGGTAGGAGAAGGCCACTGGAGCAAATACTTTCAGAGTTTTATTCCCTAAGGAGACATGAGGGTGAGGGCATATCTAGTTTTAATAGAATATTCACAATATTTTATTATAACATGCCTAAGAAAGTCCAACCTCTTGAGAAAATTGCTAAGATATATTATGCAGCTTCCTTTCCCCTTGAAATGTCCTTGCTTCTTTTGGAGAGAAAATAAACCACCCTATAGCATATGTTTGCTGATTGTTTGGAGGTTGAGGAAAACCTTAAGATGTCCAAGAAATTGTCAAATCAGGACAGTGGTGGTGAAATAAAAGATACATTCAAATTGGTTGGGTCCTACAAGTAGAATGGGAAAGTCTCTGGCCCATCAAAGCTCCCTCTTGGTGTACAGAAAGATGACCGAACCGAGGCAGGTGCAGGTAGTCCTACAGGATTATTCTCTGAAGATGGCAACCTGCATCGTCCCTAGTCTGCAAAGGACAATTTTAAGAAGGATTTTGGTACACCTGTGTATGATTAATATGAGGAAGAGTACCTGTAGAATATACCTGATGAGCCAGCTGTTGAAACAAAGCCTACTGATTTAAAGAATCAAGATGCAATGCAAAATCAGAAGGTCAAAGTGGGAAAGGATGATGAGGGCACTGAAGGTGATAGCCTACCCTTGTGTTATGCCTCTTTTGAGTTAATACAACACATGTTAAATCCTCCAAGTAGAAATAGAAAGAAGATGAGATGGTGTGGGCCAGAAACTTATACAAGAAAGAAGATAATGAGAAGAAACAGCCAGGCGATTCCTCCCCTGCTACGAATACATTGGGAATATGTAATGAGGTGTCAAGCCATGAAGAAGGATGCGACAGCCTTCAAATAAACATGTTTTCTGATATTCCACCTTCAGAAGCACCACCTCACATAGGAGAAATATGCCTACTCGGTTCCACTGGAGAAGCTGAGAACCTCCCTCTTGAAGCACATCAAGCTCTTGTTACAGAAATTTCGAGTGGAAAGTGGCATGTTCCATTGAAGAAAGGTTATGTGGGTCCTCTTCTGCAATCTTCCAAGTGTCATCCTGATGAATCTCTAGAAGAAGGAAGCTCTAGATGGATTTTTCATGAGCAGGTGGTAGAACGTGCTAGAGGTTGCTGTGATTTCTATGACCCAATGGCCAAATACATGGAGGGTTTGGGAAAAGGAAATGATTGGTCGCATCTCTACTTTGAAGATTAGTTGGATTGTCATTTACTTCTCCCACTATCTATTTTATTTATGTCCATCAAAAACAATAAAAGAACAAAACCATTAGGCAAGTTTCTTGATTGGCTTCATTGGAAGTCTGATTTCACTTAATTGGACTTGTGTACAAAGTTAGGTAGAGTAGGTAGGAAAAAATAAGCTTGGAAGTTATCAAGAATTCCCTTCATTATTGTTTTAGTTTGTTTTCATTTTTAGTTACCATCATAGGTTTACAGTCACCAGCATGATTTGCAAGAGCAACACAAATTCACTGAAGTAGTAGCTTGGAGAAGAATGGAGATGTCAAAGAAAGATTGAAGGCAGCCCAATGGTTTTGACACTTGGTATATGGGGGTTCTTTGCCACCTCAATGGGAGGATAGCATCCCTCATGGATCCAGTTGTTAACACTCCATTTTTAACAGTTGATCTAAGGGCCCGACAGGAGTTCGATGAGCGTCCCAGTCCCTCGAATTTCATGTGAACACCCTTCAACAAAGAAAATGGTAGGCACACTGATGGCATTGGGTGGGACTCATAATCAAAGGCTGTGATTGATCAGAGGTAGATCAACAACTCCAAACCATTTCACATGAGCGGACATGCTCGACCAAAGCCTCCTTTCTAGATTGTGAAACGTGTGGAAGCATTCGACAGCTGAGATGACGTCCGAGTCAGATCTACGTTCTCAATCTATTTCACAAGCCATACTTGTGCAGGTAAAACCATGATTTCAAATCACAAAAGGGGGGTAACGGTTGCAAAAATCAATAGCTTCGATAAGAAAGGAAATAAATCTACGGCCACAGTTTATTTCACAGTGCGGACTAGCACGGATGAATACCAGGGTTTCTCATTGTGAAAGATAATGGAGCCCACTTGGATCTACGGCTGTATGAAGGGTCAGTATCGATCGACGGTTGAGAACATGTAATGATCCAAAAACTACCTGTAACATCCCAAGGAGAAAAGTTGGTGGCAGGAAGAATGGAACGTGGATGGTGGATGTGAAATATTCCTCTAATCGGATGGCTGAGAAGACTCCCAAGGTAAAGGTTTCACACCTAGTGCAGAGATGACAGCGAAGGAGATGCTCACGCGTGTAGTTTGCATCCTTGCAGATTTGGCCGATTTCTCCAACGCCATTTGTAGCACGTGTACCAAGGGAACCATCTTTTTGGCAGAGTCACACTCCCTAAAGAGAAGTGGTTTTTGTGTGAATTGGCCTGTGGGAGTAAGGAAAGTAACCGATGAATCCGATACTCACATGGGGCAAAGCCAGCATGACGCAGGAGACCATTCCATTTCCTATTTCAAAAGAGCAAGAAAACATGGGAGCATCCACTTCATGAGCTTTGTAGCATGGATCAATTGTACCAGATGGCATCCAGAAACGCTTCCCATAGCAGACAGTAAGGTGCCATGGCCGATGAAACAAATTGACTAGAACCCCATCAAGTAAAGGATCACTCTGCTCGCACCTTCACACATGTTGATACCAAATATACTTGATGATAGAGTGTGTAAAAATGTTGACCAACCATTGTGAAGGTCAATCTTGAAGCCTTATATATACTGCTTTCAGTTCAACATGAGTGAACTAACATATCTCCAAAACCCGAGTTATACTTCTCCACGAATCTACAAAGGCCTAAAGAGTTTGACGATGAAGATCTGGTTTGAGAAGCTTGTCCATCTGGGGGTGTTGATGGTTGGTGAGAAGTTACCACACTCACCCGTCACCTTGGTATTTGCATGCCAATATTGACACCAGCCATAGGGGCCTAGATGTGATACCCGCGCCTCCAACAACATGGGCCCTAGGAAATTACTCCCCGTAAGTGTTTTTCTAGGAACCCCTAATAGCATTGCTACCACAAAAGCCTCCACAGAAGGGGAAAATCATCGGTTGTTCCCTGTATAAACATTTGTTCAGATGGGAGCATCAGGGGTTTAAATCCCTCATCATCCTATTTGTGAAGTCAACTTTCCGAGGATGATGGGGATGGTGTAGATATGCTACACCTTGTTTCCTATGGGAGAGCCCACCTCACTGGAGGTGAGAAGTACTAGAATGACAAGCCACCCCACAAGTTCATCTCAACTAGAAGCAATGCGGCACTTCTTCCAGAGCCCACGTCTAATAGTGTTACTGAGAGAGGAAGGAGGTGGCAGATGTGACTAGACCGGGGAAGGATGCCAACTACCTTACCAATGTGTGCCCATGTGAAATGTTGCATTCGAACATGGTGGAAGCACACACTTCAGGTAGAGAAGGAGGAATCAAACTCATCATCCGTCATGATGGCCAATCACGTCAAACTGTTACTTGAGCCGAATGCGGCCACTAGCCCCATTCTTAACGCATGATTGTGACTTGTAACAGCTTTTAATTCGGTAGTCCCAGCAATAGAATTGTATAAAAACACTCCTAATAGAGGGAGAAAGGAGTTAGTTGTTTTGATTGGGAAACATTCTAGGGCTGAGGCTCCCCATTGTAAATAAGATTTGATGCCTGTGTTATCAATAAATTTGTAGAGGAAGAGTTGTTTCTCATGGCAGAGATTCATGTGTCGTTGCTTTTCCCAATATGTATTTTCTTTTATGTGAAATGTGTTTTCTGTTTTCATTCCAGTTTGTTGATTGCTTTCATGTCTGCAACTTAGTGTATAACAATTAGGAATTCATACTTGCTATGCTCCTACTGTTGTTCCATACATTTATCAATTTTCCTTCTAAAGTTGCGTGGAATTCATCTCGCTAGTGCTCCATGCGATGGGTTGTTCTCTCTTGTCCTCCCGCTAAATATCTTCCGATTGGGAGATCAGTGGATATCTTGCCTTTGTTTGCAAGCCCACGCCATTCTTTTCCTTTGTAATTGTTCCCTACACAGGTTCTCGACTCCATTGCCAATGGTCCCTTGCCCCGATAATCCCACCATGCACCTCACCTAGATATTCTTTGTCCCATTCAGGATCATGGCCCCCTGATTATCCTTGATTGAAAATCTTATGTGGAGTAGACTATGGTGACAAATGAGGGATCCCTCTCTAACTACGCAGGGCCAAAAGCGTAGTATGAAGCAGTTCTATTGTTTCCTGGGAGTGGTCCCTCCTCGCTCGACCTTGGGGGCTCAATCCCGGTGCCAACAGTTCCTAAATCAAACAAAAATGGTTAAATCAAGAAATCAAATGATTCTTGATTTAAATTCCCCTTTGACTGAAAATTTTTCCTATAAAAACCCAATCCAAAGAGAGCCTTGGGGATTTTTTTGGTTATTTCATATTCTACCTGATTATTCTCAAGGCAGTTCTTGGAGAACATTTTTCTTAAGAGGAAAAAGGAGAATTGATTCAGAACGTGATATCCAAGTTAGGGAAGCCTTACCTTAGGAGCTCTAAGCTACTTGCATGTTGGAACCAATTCTGGAGGCTCCATATTGAAACTAGGAATGGTTCTAGGTCATGGTTGGGTGGAACATTGTAGTTCCCAAGTGATTTGGTTATCTAAACAAAGGTCAAATATGCTTATGAATTTGCTAATGTTGGGTATTTGAGTGTGCAGGTTTTCAACCATTAAAACAGCTTAATCTTGTAGGTATGAGGTTCTTGATTTTTCCCTTGCAAATTGTACTAGTTTTACTATCTGAAGTAGATTGAATTTTGAATGATTATTTACTAGCAGTCTACTATAAGCTAGGTTATATTTTTTGCATTTCCACTTTCTACACCTGTAGGTTAAACTCATTGTGTACGAACAGATATAAATCTTTTATCAAATATTAGGGTTATCTATAGGAAGGTTTTGTCTCTTAAACTCCTTGTTTATTAATAGATGTATTTCTTTATCAAAGTTAGGTTATCTTTTATTTCTTTTAAAACCAGGTTATCTTAATATATATTTTATCCATGATGAGATAATTACCATTAGTGCTATCTACAAGATATTTTGTTTTCTAGTTCATTCTGAAATTTATTTTCGTGTCTATAAATTTAATTCTAAAACCTAGAACTAATTTAAAAACAGAGCCTACATATATCATTTCTACTAGCAGATTTCATATTGCCACTAGGCCTATATTTAATATACATAAACCAACTAGTATCTATAGTATTGTCTAAGATCTAAACACAACATTATAACATAAATATAAATGACTAACAGATTAAATTAGAATATTATAAAATGGAACTTAAAACGAATCATTCCATTTTTTATTATAAAACAACAATATCAAATATCAAGCTAAGCTATTGAGACCTCTAAGGTCTGAAGGAACAAGTGCCTCATTCATCATAACCACACTATATACTACATAACATCTTCCATTTACAACCATAACAATTCAACTTTGCTTTGCCCCCTCCACTCGAAACATCAAGAAAACTTTGTACATAATAGTAGTTTCCAATGGAAAGCTTGTCAAAGTTGGTAAATGTCTTGATTATAAGTGTGAAACAACACTAAGAATGCATGAATTAACAAACCATTGGTCAAACAAAGAGTAATAACGATGTTATGGATGAATTACACAATCCAGAAAATACTACTTTATGCAAGGGATCAAGCAACCCACAATCATTCTAGGAAATAAAAAAGCTAGAAGAAAATGAAAAATCAAAATAAAATAAGGAAAAAATGAAAAATAAAGTTGTTTAAAATATTAGGAAAGAAAAAATGAACTGAACTCTTAGTGATTTCCATTTTTAATATTAACTAAATTAATTAGTTGTCATTTGATTATGATATTAAGTGTAATTGCCAAGTTTAAGAGCAACTCAGGGTTGGTCGAAAGATATTAAGTGTAATATCTGAGTTAAACAAGGTTGCCCCCTCTCCCCTACTCTATGGAATTTGCATCGATAAGATAGAATGTTGTTTAGAGGAAGCACGTTGTGCTGACATGATCTTAGCTAGAATAGTCATCATCCTTCTTCTCTATGCTGATGATATTGTTCTTTTAGCCAAGTGTCCATCTGATCTTGATAAGCAGCTAAGACTTCTTAAGTATTTTTGCTCTACCATCGGTATGAATCTTAATACTAACAAAAAAAAGTTATGATTATCAAATCCAAGAAGGGCACTTACGCTAATTTTGTGTATGACAATAGAAACTTGGAGGAAGTGTATTCTCACAAATACTTAGGAATTGATATTCATCACAAGCTCAAATGAAACTATAACATTGACAAAAGGATTAATGGAGGGTGGAAAGCTTATTTTGGTCTCGAAAATAATTGTAAAGCAGCAAACCTTGTGATGTGGGATAAAAAGAAGCTCCTCTTTGAAACTTTAGTCACTCATGTTATCTTGTATGGGTGTGAGGTTTGGGGTTGCAGAATCTCTAGAGAATCTTGGAGGAAGATTGAGCAAATCCAGAAGTATGTTATAACATATAACCTCAAAATTAAAAGCAATACACCCTACCCTATTCTCCTTATAGAAGTGGGTCTTTCCCCTATCAAAAGCCTCGCTATGACTAGGTTCCTATTATACAAGCACAAAATCAATAATATGGGAGACCATATACTTCCTAAGCTAGCTTTAAGTTCTAGCCAAGATCACCTACAGCTCAAGCGTGGTTGGTATAAAGATACAATGGACTAGTTAAACCTATGGGAGATCGATCCAAACTGTTGCATTGCAAAATATTAATAACATTAAAAATATTGTTAATTCTAAGTTTAAAGAGAAAATGTCGTGTGAGAAAGATTTAGAGGCTACAAGAAAATTAATATATTATAAAGAGGTCCTCAACCCTACACTAGAAAATAAAATGTATCTCTCTGTTTTAACTAGTTTAAAGAAAAAAATTAATATAGCCAAGATAAGAACGAACTCTAATGAGCTCCATAGTGAAACAGGTCGTTGGGCAGTTTCTAAAATGCCATGGGTGGAAAGGATCTGCCATCTCTGTGAGAATTTGAACATTGAGGATGAAAATCACTTCCTCCAAGAGTGCCCTACGTACACCCACATTAGATCTCAGTTTCATAATCTTTGTTGCAATACTGACCTTCTTAGCCTTTTAACTTGTCAAAATTATAGTGAGCTTGGGACGCTTTTGTCCAAGCTCTTTGAGCATAGAAATACAATTTTAAAAAAAAAACTAAATAATCCATTTCTTTTGGTTCGATAAACCAAAGTTTGGTCTCAAGAGACATTAACCACCACCACCACCATTATCATCATCATGTAACTGAATTATTAAACTATTTACAATTAAATTATCAAATTGAACTATTCTAAATTAATTAGCAATATAGACTTAATAATGAATAGCACATGATGCTCCATCCAAGGGAGGAAGAAACTGTAATAGTAAGTGAAATTGTTTTGAAATATTTAATCGATGGTGTGAATCCTCATGTTTAAAGGAAATCAAAATGTTATTTGTATAAGTTTCTAGAAAGTATTTGACGCCATCGTTAATGCCTTTCAAAAAATGGGGGGATTTTCAATTTAAATACGCATTATTTTTATGTTAATGGAGGTGTGATGTCAAAACATGAAATATGGCTTTAAAAAAAAGAGGATTTTCAATTTGAATACGCATTATTTTTATGTTAATTGAGGTGTGATCTCAAAGAGATGCTAACCAAAATAAGAAAAGGGCTAGGTTATAAATTAATTAATTAATTAATTAATTTGAAAAATAAGTTTATATTTTTTTTTCTTATATGGGTAAAAGAGAGTCTTTTAAAAATATTTGAATTTTCTTTTCATTTAGAAAAGAATGGTGAAAGGGTTTAATACTAAATTGTCATGAACCCAGAAAAAATGCGTCATGAAAGCACACTAAAGCAATTCGAAAGAGATTTCAAACAAATTGAAAGAGAAAACAAAAGACTAGAAGAAGTATATTTTGCAAATAAATATGGAGAAGTTTCAAAAGAGAATGAAGATGCAAATTTGTGTGTAGCAGAGATGCCATATAACTTTTTTTACTACCCACCACTAGTTTTCATTGTTAGAAATTTTGATGTGTGGGCTGTTAAAATGTGGACCAGATTGTGTGCAGAAGACTTATAGGACAATGTTTTGAACAAGTGTGCATAACTCGTTGATGAGGAAGATACGAAGAAGAATAATGTCGCAATGTCTCTCATTCAACAAGGTTTGGATGAGAACATTTTACTCGATATTGAAGAAGCAACAAGCGCTAATAAATATTGGAATATTTTGGAAACATAATACAATAAAAGGGGTAGTAACATCTTGCAAAAGGAAAACTTTATGACTGCAAAAAAGAAAGAGCATGAGGATGTTCAAGAAATTGAAGGTGAATTTGTAGCAACAGAGGATGGTGAATCGCCCTGTGTTGAGTTACAAGTGGACAATAGTCACGATGATGAAGATGAAGCTGCCAATGCAGCAACCTATGATGTTGAAGGTGCCAATAAAGAATCCAATAGTTTTGTGAACCTAACATTGTCTATTGCTCATGAGAACATGCAAATGAAGCAATATACTTTGATGAAGTGAATCTAGATGATGATGAAGTAAAGTCCATTGTGAAAGTGGATGATGAACACAAAAATGTTAATGTTGAGTAAAAGGAATCTATAGTAGAAATTCCACATCATCTAACTGAAACTACCAAAGTTGAAGAAATAGTTCCAAAGATTCATAGATGAATAGTTTGAAGAAAAACAATTTGATAAAGAATTGGAATTTATCGAGGATTGGATTGCAAAGCCAAAATAAGATGAATATGGAAACCTACTTTCTAAGGTAGATATAACGAAAGTTATAGAAGAATCAAATGATGAAGGAAGAGAAGATGAGACAATAATGTAATGGAAAATGAAGAGTCCAAGGAAGATGTGCCATGTGACATAATTGATTTTACTAATGGTTTATTTGATTTACATCAATAGGAAATATGCAGTAGGATTTTTTTACTTCTCGACCAGTTTTGAACCTGTTAAGTAGGTTCATCATTAGGAGACAAAGATCTCGCTCTCTATTGCACTTAGGGTTTATTTGATGTTGCATGTATAGAATATGAAAACCCCATCAAAGTTGAAGATACTGCAAAAAACAAATTTGAAGATGACATGCATTTTGAAGATTTTGTTGATAACTTATTCTTGAGATGGATTCTTGAATAAATTCATTTTTATCAACCGTTGTTTTGTTGTGATGAGGATGGAAGTATGTCACATGATAAGAACAACAAGTGATTTTCATTTATGCCCACATTACAACATTTGAAGATTGAGATTGAAACTCATAGTGTGATGGGAATTCGCTATTTAAATTATGTTGAATGTGTCATTGAAGAAGAAATATATAATTGTTTCTCAATTTTTTTTTATGAAATTGAAGACAAGTAGGAAAAGGATGAAGAAAATAATTGAACTCCTGAAAGTTTGGAACAAAAATATACAAGAAGATAGATCATCACATTGTAGGAAAAAGCCTGAAGCTGAAGAAGTTAACCTATTCCTCATTCAAGGTTTGGAATTGACCAAAGTGGAAATAATAAAAGCAAGTTGTAAGCTTAGGTGAGACATAGATTGATAGAATTTGCATTCCTGAAATTTTATTATTGTTAGTTTAAACAGTTGATATTAAAGAGGAGTGCTAAATAATGTAACAAACAAGGTTAAATGGGAGTATTAAATAATGTAACAATTGAGATTAAATGGGATTTTTAAAAAATTCAATAATATCCATTGTTAATATTAACTAAACCATCGCTAGATTTTATTAACAAATCAGTTACCATTTGACTATTATGTAACTAGACTATTGAATTATTTGTAACTGCTCCACACACCATGATTTGTAATTATCCATTTCTATCTCTTTCCATGTTTTCATTCCACCCATAAATAGGTTTCTCTTCATATTCAAAGAGGGGGGTTGACACGGGTTCTTAAAATCCCCTCCCTCTTAGAAAAAGCTTTGTCCTCAAAGCTTTAGATGTGGAAACTGCTATTGAATCTAAAGGAGCGGTTCCCATGCAGCATCCTCTGGTTGTGTGCCATGCCACTGATTTAAGACCTCTGTTATGGACTAAGAGTGAAGCGAACGAGTGCACTTATTGAGGATGGCCTACAGTTCCAAAATGATGGATCCTTCCGTATCCAGCTCTGGTAAAATAGTTTTTGCTTTGATGTTGGTGACAATCACTTTCTTGAGACAAGAGACATGAAAGACTCGGTGAATGCGAGAAGAAGGAGGAAGTTCCAATTTATAAGCAACAGACCCAATCTTCTGAAAAACTTTATATGGCCCATAGAACTTTGGAGCCAGCTTCTGATGCCCTTTGAGTTTCAGGGAGGATTGCTTGTAAGGCTGCAGACGGAGAAAAACCATATCCAATGACTTGAAAGGTGCACTCAGAACAGTGTTGATCGTCTCGCTGCTTCATGCGATTTCTTGCCATGTGAATATTCTCTTGCAAAATGTGGAGAATCTAATCACGGTTTCGAAGAACCATGTCAACTACCTGAAGTGGTGAACTATGGGGGGTGTATGGAAGGAGCACTGGGGGTGGATGCCCATAAATAGCTTCATATGGAGTCAGTTTAGATGCAGTATGGTAGGAAGTATTCTACCACCATTCAATGAGAGGGAGCCACTTTTCCCATTGATGTTGTTATTCAGAGGTGAAGCAATGAAGATAAGTTTCCAAGAATTTGTTGGTGACTTCAGTTTGACCATATGTTTGTGAGTGATATCCTAAACTCATTTTTAGTTTGTTTCCAGTGAGGTGAAAGAGTTCGGTCCAAAAATGACTTGTGAAAGTTGCGTCGCGGCCTGAGACAATGGAAGAAGGGATTCCATGAAGACGGAATATCTAGTCCATGAAAATTTGTGCGACTGAGGAGGCATTATATGGATGGCTGAGAGCACAAAAATGGCTATATTTGGAGATCCAATCAACCACAACCAATATTACGGTCTTCCCTCTAGATTTAGGGATCCCTTCAATGAAATCCATCAAAATATCTGTCCAAATCCTTGTAGGGATGGGAAAGGGTTTAAGAAAGCCAAGAAGGGGTGTAGTTTCACCCTTGTGGTGCTGGAAGGTATCACATTTGGCAAACATCTATTGAATTTCCCATTTCATTCCCTTACAAAAGAAGCCACGTCGTTCCCGCTCATACGTTTTGAGTATCCCAGAGTGCCCTACCGCTGGAGAAGCATGGAGTTCATAGAAGACAGCCTAGTGAAGATTTGTGCTCTAGGGAAGCACCAAGTGACCCTTGTATCTTAGAGAAGAACCATCCCAAGAGTAATGTGGTACAAGAGAAGGATTATTGTCCCACTGTTGGATGATTTGAGATAAGGAAGATTCATTGACATAGCCTTATTGAACAGATTGTAACCAATTTGGAATAGGCATAGAAATAGCTGAAAGAGCAGCATGGTTATCAAATGTGCGGGAAAGAGCATCCACCACAAGATTATCCTTACCCTTATTGTAAGTGATCTCATAGTCATAACCCATGAGTTTGCTAACCCATTTTTGTTTTGTTGGGGATGAGACACGTTGTTCCAAGAGATATTTTAGACTCTGTTGATCATTCTTGATGCATAAATGATTCCCTAAAAGGTATGGATGCCACTTCTATACAGCATGCAAAATAGCCATCATTTCCTTCTCATATGTAGAGGCAGATAATTTCTTACCAGAAAGGGATTTGCTGGTGAACGTAATGGGATGTTGTCTTGGAGTAGGACAAGAGCAATCCATTGTCGCAAGCATCACTCTCAATAGTGAAGGGCTTGGAAAAATCAGGCATATCTAGAATAGGTGTGGTACACATAGCTTATTTCAGTTTCTCAAATGCACACTCAGCAGCAGGTGTCCATGCAAAAGCATCCTTTTTCAGTAGAACTATTAATGGAGATGCAATCTTCCCATAATCCTTGACAAACTTGTGGTAGTATCTAGTAAGCCCCAAAAACCCACGAAAGCTCTTCAAGGTTTGAGGATGTGGCCAATTTTTCAAGGCATTGATTTTGGAAGGATCGACACGAACCCCTTGTGCTGAAACAATATGCCTGAGATACTCTACTTCCTTCTGCCCAAAACCACTTTTAGATTATTTGGCACAGAGATGATGATCACAGAAAAGTTGCAATACTAGATCCAGATGTTGGAGATGCTTATCTTAGGTTTTACTATAGATGAGGATATCATCAAAGAAGACTAGAATGAAGTTTCGTAAGTAGGACCAAAATATTTTATTCATCAATTCCTAGAACGTGGAAATGGAATTTGTGATGCCAAATGGCATGACCAAAAAATCATAATGGCCATCATGTGTGCATAAAGCTATTTTAGGGATGTCATCCACATGGACCCAAATTTGGTGATACCCAGAATGAAGATCCAACTTGGAGAAAAAATGAGCACCATGGAGTTCATCCAGAAGCTCATCAACAAGGGGAATTGGAAACTTATCCTTGATTGTGATGTGATTAAGTGCTCGAAATTCAATGCAAAGGCGCCATGACCCATCTTTTTTCCAGACTAGAAGGACTGGTGAAGAGAAGGAACTAATGCTAGGGCGAATAACACCTTGCTTCAGTAAGTCACGAACAAGCATCTCAATTTATGTCTTTTGGTGAAATGGGTAGCAATAGGGCCTGATGTTGGGAGGGATGCTTTCAGGAAGGAGTGGAATATGATGGTCCTCAATTTGGGAAGGTGGAAATCCCACTAGCTCAGCAAACACACATGCATATCGATCCAAAATTTGTTGGAGATCCAATGGAGTAGTTGAGACTGCTGAAGGTTTCATCTGAATGAAATGGAGCTGAGCGATGACACCATGTGAAATTTTATTAATTATATTTTTCATTCGATGCAAACTAATGAGGCCGAGAGACCTTGGTTGTAAGCCCTGCAATGTGTGTTTGGTACCATTAATTGAAAACTTCATTCAAAGTTCAGCAAAATCCCATAAAATGGGTCCAAGTGCGCGTAACCATTGAGCGCCAAAAACCACATCATATCCGCCTAAGGCAAAGGAAAACATGTTAGAGCGCAATTTATAATCGCCCATAGATATGTGCACATTACAACACTTCCCTTTGCAAGGTAGGGTTCCCCCATTAGAAATCATGACTTCAAAGCTGGAGCAAGGACGGACAAAACAATCATCTTGTTTGGAAATCCTCGGGTTAATGAAGTTGTGAGTGCTACCAGAATCAATGAGTATTGTAAGAGTGAGTTTTTTTAAGAACCCTCTGACCCACATGGTTTTTGGGGTGGTGACTCTAGATAAGGCATGGAGAGATATCTCTAGTTGGTTCTCTAGAGCAGGAAGTTGTTGAATGTCACCATCATCATCTATTGGATCCTGAGCATCATAAAAAATTTAAGTGCGGGTGGAGAATCCACATCCAAGAGATAGAGCTTCTACTCAACACATCTATGTCCCGGGGTGAATTTCTCATCACAATAATAACAAATCCCTTTTTCCTGATGTTCCCACATCTCTGCTTCAGACTAATGCTTTATAGGAGTGGTTCTAGGAGCTGGCAAATTTTGGGTTCTTTGGGGAACCATAGGTCTGAATGGAACAAGAGTGGATTTGGAGCATTGTTGAGCCCATATTCTGTCCTCTGCTAGCTTATCCAACCCTAGGGCTTCCATCATTGTGTTTGGGTAGAACATTTTAACCTCATATCGTATTGCATCCTTCATACTACTGACAAAACAAATCAAGTAGAATGCATCAGGAAATCCCTCAGTGTGATTGGCTAGTTTCTCAAATTATGTTTGATACTCCCACACAGTGTGAGTTTGGAGAATTTTGGTGAGTGCTCATGTGAAGTCATCCAAAGCACTAGGGCCAAATTGCTGCAAAAGGAGTTGGGAAAAATATGTCCAGTTTGGCTCTGCATGAGCCTTGATGTACCAACAGAACCATTGAAGTGCTTCATGTTCCAAATGAAAGGATGCAAGTGGGACTTTATTGACATCAAAAGTGTTATGCAGACTAAAATATTGTTCCACCCTATAAATCCATCCAGTTGTATCATCACCATTGAAGCGAGGAAAATCCAGCTTCGTCCTGTGGAATTTGCTAGACGACGAGAACCGAGTGTCTGCAGAAGACTCAGGCTGGCGACGATTATTCATGGGTGAATGCTGAAGATGGAGGCCAAGAAATTTTTGATCTAGATCCTCTAGTTTGGACTTGATGGTGGCAAGTTATTCTTCCATTTTTTTATTTTCTCTTGTGCGGGTGACAACCATAAGCATTTTTTTTTTCTGAAGAAATGATATGTGGCGGTGCTAGAAAGCTATGCTTTATCAACAGGAAATGGAGTAAATGATCTGTGACAATTCTGGAATTTTGCACGTTATCAACTGTAAATAGATATGGACTCCATGTATATTCGACATCCTAATGATTCAAAGGTAGTCACTTGGCCACCAAGGTTATCTCAGGCTTGAGTATTGGGGCTATACCCCTCACTTCACAGCGTAGGTAAAACTGCTAACCACTTGGCCAAAAACAACATTTCTCTGGTTTTCCTCACAGATGGGAATCTAGTCAATGTGGTGGGGGTCGTTGCCCTTTTTGCTTGCTAGGTCCTCGCAATGGCCAGCTACTTCAGGGTTCCTTTGGTACTCCTCACAATGATTTTTAGGTCTATACTCAAGTACTTCCCATATTTAAGCAGATAGTGTTTATTCCCTGATCCGAATGAATAATACCGCTACAAGAAGAAGAAGAACTGTATGGCTCGTAGCGCTAGGAAGCATGACAAAAATATATATATATATATATATATATAAATTCCACCCAACAAGCCCATGAAAGTGCTCTGATACCAAATGTGGAGAACCTCCTGCAATAAACAATGAGAATTCATGATATAGTAGAAATTATGGATCACAGAAGAGATTTTATTAATCTCAGGCCACTTCGAGGGGGCAACCTCCTTTGAGCAAGATCAATACAAAATAACTCTTTAATGCTTTCATTAGCCTCAACACATACTTATATACTAATTCTAATCTAAATGACTATTACTCCCCATGAATGTGGGATAATGAAACATATTAACTCGACGACTTAATAACTATTACTTACTCCTCATGAATGTGGGATAATAAAACATACTAATGGGATGACTTACAAAGCATATGTGTCCAACAAAATATACTAACAAAATAAAGAGGGGGGTTGACACGGGTTCTTAACATCCTCCTGATTAATGATTGATAGCAAATTTATCCTCAATGGTGCATGTGAAATCATCTCTCTCATGACCGAGGAATTGATGGCTCGAGTAACAATGACAAGGTATGGATTTTGATTCTATGTATAATCATTTATTTAATGATGTAATAATAACGATTATACCTTTTTGAACCTTGAAAGTACTCCATAATAAGTTAACATTCCCTTCAAATCATCATGCCAGTATTTTCAAACAATCGTTACCCTATCTCCAACAATCTGTAACACATCCTATTTCTAATTTCACCAAAAATTTCAAAACACCCATACGAACACTTGTTATCCGGTGACGGTGTTCAATTGCTGCAACTTGAATGATTAATTTTGTCATTTACTATACTCGCCTATCACACCCAGTAAATAGAATGCATTATGGGACCTCCAATCGGGTATGAACCCAACAATCTAGACGCTTTGTCTGCAAACATAGAGGTCTATGGATTTTTACATGAAGCTAGTTGGATTGGGTATTTCCAAATATTGAATGGATTCCATGAGGAAACATCACTCCAGTTTCCTATGAACTTCACTGGAGAATACTCAGAAATAAGAGGGTTGAGGATAGATGCATCAGAATAGGCCATAGCATAGGTCACAAGACTGCGTTGGACTGGAGAATGTTGGTTTTTTCTAAAATAGACACAATTTGAGAGTAGCTAAAGAATTTATAACACCAGGGGAGAAAGCGTAGAGAAGGGCTAGAGGAGTGGCACTGGAAACATTTCCCAGACCATCGGACTAAGTCACGACCTTCCTAAAAAGATACATTACCTATGAGGAAAGATATAAGATTGTTTACATTTATGATTTTGTCATATTGTCTCACTTACGCCATCACAGACTTATCAATATGCCATTTTATTTATCACAAACTCTACAAAACATGGCACATTATGCTAAGAACTCCAGACACCCACTCTCTTCCCTCACAAATCATGGGTTGATTAAATTATTGGTGCAAAGACATTTGGAAAAAAATAATTTAACATGGGAACAGTTTGTTTAAGCTAGGGTGCATGAGGCACCTGCAGTAGCACACATTGGGGATAGAGAATTTAAACAGAGCTCCTCATATTCAGCTTGGGGGAGAGATGAAGAATTGGAAGAAGGTGAAGATGAACAAGAGGAAAATTCATGGGGAGATGCAACAGATAGTCCTATGGAGGGAATTGGGGGAGTAATAGCAAAAAATGGAGAAGCAATAGTAAATGAAATAGAAATGGGAACATATGTAGAAGCAGCAACATTGGAATCTAGAGTTACGGATGCAATAGGAGAAGAAGGAGTAGTTGCAGAGACTAAGGAAGTAAGGCCTTAGGTGGTAGAGATCGAGACCTTTTCAAAAATAAAAGGAACTATAATTGAGCACAAGGAGCCTTTAGTAGGAATTGGAGAATTCTCTACCCTTCTCAACCAAACAAGCAGAGGAAAAGATCAAGTGTTGGGGGAGAATCATCCAGGAGAAGAAGAACTAGGGATTCCTGGAAAGCAGAAGTGGTAAGCATTGAAATTCCCATTTTTTCCACTGAAACACAAGAACCAGTGGGTATTCTACCGATGGTTTCCACTGTAAAACAAGAACCTGCTAAAACACAGGGAAAACCATCCAAAATAAGAAGACCTAGGGAATCCCAGACAATAGAAGTGGTAAGTACTGAAATTTCCATGTTACCCACTAAAACACAAGAACCAGTGGGTAATTTACCAATGGATAACACTATTACAAAAGAACCTGCTAGAACTAGAACAAGAAGAACCAAGGCTTCTTGGGCACCAGAAAGGGCAAGTAGAAAAATTCCCATTTTAACACCTAGGGTACCCATTGAAACACAAGATCCAATGGGAAATTCACCTATGGCACCCACTGTTACCTAAGAACCTATGCAGCATCAATTAGAAATGTTATAATATGAATATGAACTATTGAAGGGAGATGCGAGAGCACTGAGGGGAGAACTCGAAAGGTGGAAGGAGGCAAGAAAAAAGCAAGTAGCACGAGGCCTAGACACTTTAGTTGAAGCTGCTAGTCAGTTTGAAGATCCACTTTCCAGCGAGGAAAAAGAAGAGCTGATGTTTCTTGAATGTGGAGTCTTTTTTAAATTGACAGGATATAAAGTTGATAAAATGGAAATAACATCCTGCAGATTAGCACATTTAGGCCAAGGAGGAGATGAGACACTGAATGAGGAACTAACAGAAGAAACAGGGTTGAATATGGATGAAATTTCTGAACAATTTACATGTAGATGAGGCACTACAACCCCAATACTCAAGGAATACTTAATTGCTTCCTTCTGGAACTAGTTCTAGGGAATTCAATTCACTCCCATAATAGGAGCGGCAGTCGGGTGACATAGGGATTGTGCAGGAAGGAGTCCAGCAGCCTGAAGATATGGAAGTAAAACATGACATTGCTACATAAGAACCAATTTCTATGAATTTGGTTGTTGAAACCACTACAATGGAATTGAAAGAATCAGACACTGTCACACAAGTACTAGTGTTTCTGAAAACATTTGTTGAAACAACAGTCCAATCTAAACTACGAAAACATAGGAAGTAGCAGTTTAGACTGAGGATGAAACTACTGAAACACAGGAAGTAGCAGTTCAGACTGAGGAGGAGGAGGCAACAAACCATATTCTAGATGTTCAAACACAAGAAGCAGTAACACGGGTGGAGGCTGCAAAACTTCAAAACATGGAAGAGGTAACACTTTTAAAGATTGAGGTAAGTAAATGGAAACATCATGCAAGAAAACTTGATGAAGGTATGATTTCCCTTACTGAACACAACAAGATCATTCAAGAATTAAGGGAACAATGGGATGAGGAGATCTTCTTTCAGAAAATTTGATGGGAAGAGATGCAGGAGAAAATTTTAAAGTAGTTAAATAAATATGAGTCTGTGGAGAAAGACAAAGAAAAGATGCTCACTTTAACTCATGATTTATTGATTTGTAGATCCCCCTCCCCTTCCTACCATGTATTCTTATTTGAACAGGAGATTTTGTTCCAAATAAAGGCTTTAAAGGAAGGAATACCCTTGAAGATTGTAACACCTTCTCACTTTTTGGAAACTTTCTCTCAGAGTGAATTCTCTGAGAAGAATTTGTTATGTGAGTTCTATCTGCATGACAAGGCATTCCTACTAGATAATCAAGCTAATCCAGTTCCCCATATTGAAGACATTCATTTAAGATCATTTACCTCTTTTATCAATAATCATGTGTGTTGGTTGAGGACCTCACAAACCATTCAGAGAAATGAGGATAGCTCCACTCCATGGAGTCGTGGAGAACCTAGAGACCTTGTTCATCTAATTGCTAGGCATAGGGGAAACCAAACATTTCCATACAAAGTGAATCAGTTGGCCATATTTCAACATAAGGTCAACTCCACTTGTGTTGATATGATATCCGAGCAGTAGGACATTGCTCTACAAGGAAGTAGGCAGAGATGGGAATTTTTCCCTATATCCCTGAGGGAAAAAGATCCATTTTTTTTTGAAAATTTTAAATATGCCTTGTCAAGGGCACTTGGCTATGTTAAATGTATGGAGTCTTGTGGCCTAAACTGGTTGGGTTTAAGGTTTAGATTCCCTCTTATTTGGTGGCCATAAAAATACTACAAGGGTACGTATACGATGATAAAGAAAGCTAAAAGAGATTGCTGGGGTTCTCTGATCATGAGAAATGGATTTTTGCAACTAGAGGAGGTACTAGAACCCTCATTTAACCTCACAAATTTTCAGAGAAAGAGTATTGAGTCTGATTCGAAATCATACTAGTTCAGATTGATGCATGAGGACATGCAATCGGCTAGCAGGGGGGAGATGTTGGGTCCTGAATTTAGCCCTTTTTTCCCTACTCTTTTTCATCATTTCTCCCTATTTATATCCCCATTTTGCAGTTGAATTCTTATCTTTCTGATACAAATAAGCATGAAAGTTCTAGGTATAAATCATTATTCATTATTTCATTTTATTCTTGGTTTTACTTACAATTATGAATTTTACCTTTCAGACGTGATGATCTGTTATTGATTTGAAAGAAGGATCCTGAATCACCAGGTGGCACAACTACAACAACTCATCATATTTAAAATTTAGTCCCACTTCGAATCCGCTATCTGCTCAGTGGCTTGGTCAACATTTACGGCAAAGGAATCTTGGATATGCCTTGAAGGCTACAACTGAATCTCCCCAAGAATATTCCGCGTTTTGTTGGGCATGTTAGTTCACGGAACAGCTAGAAGTAAAAGCTTATTTATTCCTAAGCTGATTTTATGCAAGGGATTGTTAGTTGTAACTGTATTGATGATTCAAAATCCTGAAGATCAAAGATATCCATGGTTTCCCAAAATTTATGTAACATAATAGCTTTTCTCTTGTATAAGTTTACGCAGGAAGGAAGAGCCAAGGGTTGGAAAATTGTAAAAGATATAGCAGACTCACCTATAACTGCAACTATAATTTTTATCAGAATAATAAAGGAGTGCAAATTCTCAGTATTTCTCTATTTCATACTTTGTAAGCTTTCGAAAACATATTTTTTTGAAGGCTAGGGCCCTCCTTCTAACAAAGTTACTGGTAGTTTAGATGCTTTAGTATTTTATTTCTGTTTTGTGTGGAATTTCAGTTTGACATATTTTATGGTTAGTTGCAATTGCATTTATTCAGTGATTGCATTATTTGGTTTTCCTTTGGCTTGTTGTAGGTGGTTCGGTGTGATAGACGATTATGTAGTTAATCTTTCCTTTTATGCAAAAGTGTGCTAGTAGTTGTTACAAACTTTCTCAGCTCATGTGTTGTGTGTTTTACTTATCTTTCTAAAGTTTTCCTAGTTAGGTCAATCCATTTCTTTTTATGAATTTTCTGTTTGATTAATGAGTAGATATCTTTCTGATTTGGTAAATTAGACTTCCATTTTCTGCAAAAGTAATTCTAGGTGGATTTCTCCTTAGATCATAAACCTTAATATTAGCATGATAGGAAATAGAAGTTCTTTTCAATTCCTAGATGGGTAATTTGTTATTTTGGTTTCTTACAGGGAGCTGATTTTTCTGAGCAATAATTAGAATTGAATGATTTGTATTTTACTTATCAACTTATGAAAATGTTTATGCATATACTTTGCTAATTTCCTTTGAAATAGCAACCTTCCTGGGTTGACAATTAAATATTGAACACTCTTCTTGTTAAGTAATTAATGAGTATATAGAGTGCCCAACAATATTTATAGAGTCTTTATGTCCCAACATCTTATGATTCATTTTAGGGACATGGTTTTATACCCACTTTATTTTAATACCACTTACTGAATTAGGGTCAAATTATAGGTTATTTCAGCAATTCTTTGTGACTTATTTGTAAATATTGATCCCAACAAAACTTCAATGGGGGTAAGTTTGAATCTTTCCAAAGACAATAAATCAATACATGTTAATGATATTAATGAAACAATGAATCACCAACTCATAGGAAGACTAATGTATCTAACAATAACTAGAACAAACATAACCATTGCAGTTGGTATGTTGTTAAGAATTTTGAATTGTACAAGGTGGTCCATTAGAATGAATCCAAAAGAGTGCTACATTATTTCAAACAAACCTTATAATATGGAAGTGTTTTTTAAAAGAATAAAAACATGAACCTAAATGTCTTGTTAAGATGTAGAATGATCAGAGGGAGTTAATGGTTGAAAGATAAAAGCATTAGGGTATGCTTATAACTTTGGTCTTCCTTTTCCTCAATCAAAGAACCTTTGTCTTGACCTTTAGATTGACTATCGCAATCCACCTTTCAATAGAAGCTTCCTCTTTACAAAATATGTTGGGGATATTTTCCCCTAATCAAGGAAGAGATTACACTACATAGGTATTAGTTATCTTACTTCAACAAATGGGCTATTTTATTTTTCCATGCCCTTATGTAAATAATGGCATCCATTTTATTTTTTGAATCCTTATGTAAATAATGGCATATTATAAAATAATGGCATATTATAAAATTTATATTTACTTTGAGGATTAATTTTCATCTCTTGTATAATCTTATACTAGTGTGCAATCTTGGCACCACTTTATACAATATATACTCTATGTATACCAAATTGCATAATGTATATACTATTGAGCAATGAGAATACGTGTGCTATTTTCCCTTACCTTCTCTCATGTCTCTTAGTTCATCATGCACTTGTATCACAAGAGAAACTAAACAATCATTGTTAGCTTGAAACATAATATATAGCATCTCGTTTTTCTTTTTAACTCTAATGTACGACGAGAGGGTTTGGAGCCAGGACTGGCTAGCTCAAACCCCATGCTATTCCTCAAAGTACCCTAACACACATTTTAAAAGATATTTGAGAGAAAAAAATACCTTTTCCAAGATATGTCACCTTCCAAATTAACATCTCTTGAGGGGATATCACCTCACTCAACATAACTCAATGGCTTCTCTTTGTCTGATGCAGGTACTTTTAGTTACATAAGCCTGGTTTTGGACAGGCCTATCAAAATAATAGTTGACAATATTTTTTTTATTCTGAAAACTCTTAGTGTATTATATTAAAATAAATATACAGGTACAACACTATCAACACATGATTAAACTGAAGAGAGGGAAGACTAGGTTCCACATCCTACAAAATCAGGATAGCTAACATATTTCCTTTGGATCCAACTTAAATAGTATCTATATATTTCTTAAATTGTGGAGAAACAAACGTGATATAAATGTGGAAACTTATCCCAAGTCAAACGGAGTATTTCCGTCTTACTTTAGTTGATTTTCTAGACAAGAATTTGCTCCACATAAATTCTTAATTATGATGAAAATACATGTGTGAATTCCTAAATGTTTTTTAGATTGAAACCAATTCGTGTTTATACATAAAGGTTTACAATTTCATAATAAGAATTTTGGAAATTTGTAACCATAATTTTCTAGTTTTTAGTTGCATTTAATATTAGAAGTAGAAATAACTAGACATTGTACCTCCTCTAAAAGTATCCCTTTCAACCAATTGACACAAAATATTATTTTAGCTACTTCAAACCTGACAATTGATAAAATTATTCATGAATTTGTTTCCAATTCAGAGAAATGTGCTAACTAGATCTATTGCATTTAATTTAGTCACCTTTTCCCTCTATAACATGACTCACAAGATAAATTCCTCTTTTGTAACCCCCAATAAAATTCCATATTTGTGTTGGGTTAAATTTTTACTAGGTCATTAGTGTTGTTGAAGTGATGCCCCGAAAGAGGCCTAATCCTCTCCTATCCACCCACATCCTAAACTATGAACTGTACATTCTAATATTGAACTTTTTCAAAATTAAACCTAATGGTTGATATGATGGGTAAGACTTCTCCATTTTGTATCTTGCACAATATAGTTGTCTTGATAGATGCATCGAAATCAAGCATGAACATGAAGGAGTTCATAATAACAAATTTTGTGAGCCACATCCACATTTCCATGTAAGTAGTGTGTAAAATTGTTTTCTTGAAGGTTATGGAAAAAATAAATAATATTGTGGGTGAAGTGACCAACAACATAGCACATAAGGATAGATTGTAACATCTCACCAAAACTTGACCATAAATATAGATCAAACATAAATCTTAAGGGAAGAGCTTCATAGTATAGAGTTTGGGAAAATACCTGGACATAAGGATAGATCAAACCTTGACTAATAATTAGGTTTATGGTTTTATCCATCAATAGTTTAGGGTTTTTGAAGTTGTTCCACTAAAAAGATAAGTTTTTTATGGGATTGGTGGGTCACAAAAAGACCAGAAGTTTCAGGATCCATTTAAAAATTTTGAGCTCTTTTTTTTTCCACGAGATTTATTTCATGGGCTAAAGATTAGGGGATCCATTCCCATGAGCCTTTAGGTGGATAATTTTTTTTAAAATCTACTTTTTTATTATTGATTTAGAAAATAATTCTAAATTCAGTCTAAAGATTTCAGATTCATAGCTAATATTCAAGTATTAAAACATAATCAAGTAGTCAAATCAACCCTGTAGTGTATATTAAGTCTCCTCTCTTCAATCATTCACTTATTTTTTTATTCTTTCACCTTTGATTATCTAAGCTACATTCAAGGGTTTCCATTCTTTAAATCTCTTACATAATTCAATTGTAGATTGTATCTTATGGATTTGTGCAGGGATAGATACTCTATGTTATGAACGAATCCCATTAGATGCTTTGATCAAATCATGCTTATGACTTGAAATTGTCCAGTCGTGTACTCAATGACTTTGATTAATGAATAAAATAAGTCATCCTTTCACTTTGTCCAGTTAAGAATAGTTGATTAAGGGATAATTATTTTATTTGATCACTTTTGCTAGTTAAATATTCAAATATGAGATTCATGTTGTTATTAGAGTTCAATTTTTCAATCTCCTTACTGAAATATTTCCTACTTGTATCTCTATCAATGCGTCAAGGAATATAAAAAATCATTTTTAAGTATATCCTATTTTAAAGAGTTTTTGTTTGTTGTTTCTGAAGTTTTATGCACTATTTAAGAGCATAAATGTTGTTATGAAAATATTCCTTGAATATATGAAATCATGTTTCACTAAAAAGAATTTTAAACTGTAGACTAGGAGCGATCGAGTAAATGATATTTCAGAAGGATACTCCCTAGAATCAACAAGCATCGGTTCTGAAGCAAGAGGAGTGTGCTGATGATAGACACACTTTTGCTAGATTGTCTATTTGGAACCACTTGAGATTGATTTCTGAAGGGACAATTTGAAGTGATAACCTTCAGAGACTATAATAAGGTTGTGATTTAGCTATGGGAATGGGAATCAATTCACAGTACCAAATTCACGGAGAAAAGAACCCATCGAATCCCTAGATTGTATCTTTGAGATGTGAAACTATTGATTGATCATGAACACTACTAGATGATCTAACTTGTGCATCCATGGGATTTTTTAAATCCGTCCCACTACCTACAAAAATTGTAATAGAATCCTTGGACATGGTATGATTACTAGATTTATGCAAGCAATCTTGTGTCTCACTATCATAACACGCTATATGTAAAGAAGTAGTGGAAACTTCATTAGCATTACTGTTTGAAGTGAGTGATGATGTTTTTTCTCCCAATTTCCTATAGCATGGATAAAATAAACAATAAATAAGGTTGAGGTGATACTTACTTGATAGATGATTGAATTCATTTGCTTCTACATCGCTTCATTGAAAATTCAATGATGAAAATGAGTAGTAGTATTAAGCTTGAGGAATAACTAACATATATGTGGAAATTGAACCCAAGAGATATAACAATTACACTCACAAAATTGCTAATCAAACATGCGAAAGTAACACCAGAGGAGACTGAAATTGGAGCATAACATTAATATGTATTAAATAAGTGTACAATAGCCAAACTTGTGAAGTAATAAGCTTCTAAAATATATCATTACATTATAGAATTGAATGCATAAATATTCCATTCAAAATAGTAAAAAAGCAAGCTTACCAAATCTAGTCAAATCCCCCATAGGTGCATAAAGTAGTTTCCAAATCTATGAATATTCTCATGAATTTTCTAAGTCAAGTGGGAAAGCTAAAGAGGGATGGAAATAAAAATCATACATGATTTTATTTGGATAAAAGGAGGGAGGATGATGTGGGCAAAAAACAAGTCAACTACACCTAGTCTAGCTTTTCCTTTTGCCTTAAATCAAAATAAAACAAGCAGCTTTTCAGAAAAAGAAGATATGCACTTTGGAGGATATGGAATAAAGTAGACATGCTAAATTGGGTTTCCAGGATGTTTCCCAAGTGCTCCATGACTCATTTTTAGCATGTGTTGACTTATAGGATGTGTAGAAGGCAACTAGCATAGAATGAAATCTAGAAAACTAGGTAATAAGACAAAAATAATTTAAATTAATGTCTAATGTAGGTAACTATGGGTTTATTATTCTAACACTCTCCATTAAGCCTGACTTTATGAATAAATATCAGAAAACTATAGCACCTAGCAACAAGGCTTAGTCACCCTTTACATACTGCTTATCCATACAACCAAGGAAAGAGGCAAAAACCCTATGGGAAAATCCTCCCTTAAACATGGACAGGAAAAACAAAATTTTGGAAATCTTGTCATCAATTATGCTTCACAGCATGATCAACAATCCCCAGCAGTGATTTGAGATTTCTGAATGTCTTCTCACAAAAAACTTTGGTGAAGATATCTGCTACTTGTTCTGAATATGCACAGAAGAGTAGATCAATGGTACCGTCATGCACAAGATATATTATGTAGTGCATATGGATCTCAATGTGCTTGGTTTGTTGTCTCTGAAGTGGATCATTGTATATTTGAATGGTGATATGATTATCATAGTATATAATAGTTGAAAACTCTAATTCGAAGCCACATTCTCCAAGTATCCCCTACAACCACAAACATTGAGTTGCTGCATTTACAACTCCTCTATACTCTGCTTCTGTAGATGAGAGTGCTATGGCTCTCTACTTCTTGCTTGAACAGCTGATTGGTCCTTCTGAAAGCATGAACACATATCCTTATGTAGACTTTATATATGTGTTGTCACCTGCCCAATCACTGTCAGTAAACCCAATCAAATAAATATCATATTTTTCTTTGTAGAAGATCCCATGAGTTATTGTTCCTTGAACAATGTTTAGGATCCTTTTGGCTGCTCTCAAGTGGATCTCATGAGGCTGATCCATGTATCTCTAAGCCACACTAACTACATAATATAGATCAGGTTGAGTGTGTGTAAGATAAATCAAACACCCAATCAACTTCCTATGTACAATGTATTATTTACCATGGGAGAAGAACATGCTTCTTCAATCTTAACTCCTGAAAGGAAGAGATTCTTGCTTGGCTTGAAATATTTCATGCTGAAATTGTTCAACAAATCCAAATCATACATGGACTGATGTACTTTTATTCCATGTTGGGATTGAGCAATTTCTAGACCCAAGAATTGGCTCAACAATCCCAAATCTTTCATAGAAAATGCATGATTCATTGCATCCTACAAGGAGGCAATCTCTTTCTTTGAACTTCCTATAATCAATAGTTCATCCAAATACAAGACAATAATCATCAAAGAACCATGAATCAACTTCAAATAGACATTAGGATTATACTTCCATCGAACAACAATCAATGAGCCAGAAATTCTAGCCGAAGCCTTTGAGCCAAAAATCCTAAAATGGTTCACATCTAGCTTGTGCCCACTCCAAGCTTCGAAAGGAGTCATACGATCAAACGACTTATGAGGCACCCTATTCTATATTTAGTATGCATATTTTATAGCCTCATCCCAAAACCTTTGTGGCAAATTCTTAGCCTCCATCATGCAGGTTTCCATCTCCTTCAGTGATCTGTTCTTTTTCTTAACAACGCCATTTTGTTGTGGTGTATAAGGGATTGAATGCTACATATGAATACCTGCATATTTACAATACTAAATGAACTCAGACTTGACATACTCACCACCATTTTCATATCTGAGGATCTTGAGTTTCCTTCCAGACTGGTTTTCAACCAAGGCTCTAAATACTTTGAAAAGATCAAAAACTTCAAACTTATGCTTTAGGAAGTAAACCCAACAATACCTGGAAAAGTCATCTATGAAGGTTAGTGCATATTTGGTTGACTTATAGGCATATGAGGGAATGGAACAGCAATGTCACTGTGGATCAGCTCAAGAGGTGCATATGTTCTCTCATGACTATCTTTCTCATACTTGTGCTCTGGGTGTTTTCCTAGGATACAACCATGAAAGACTCCCTTAGAAAACTTGATCTTTGGTAACCCTATGACCATATATTTTTTACTAAAATCATAAAGATATTTGTAGTTAATATGGTCAAATATTTCATTCCAAATATTGCTTGCTTCATTAGCATGAATCAGAAGAGTAGAGGGGTTTGAGTAGGGTATAAAATGGGAAAACTTGTATACCTTTGAAGTGTGGTCAACAACACCTTTTGCTATGAATTTACCATTCAAATTCTCTATGATTTCAACATCATCAGGGGAGAATATGACCTTCTTTGGAGACCCAGTATGAGTCATATGATACACTGACAAGAGATTAGAGGCAAGACCTGGAACATACAACACATTATTGAACTTACCATGGTCAACACCAATCCTTCCCTTCCCCAAACTGTCAGTGAGAGAGTCATCTCCCAAAAATATTGGTGGAAATTTCGACATCTCAAGAGAGGAGAATGTCTCTATTATCAAAACCATATGTATAGAAGCTCCAGAGTCTATGATGAAGCTAGGTGAGCTTGATGTGCCAACAACCAAGGCATGTACTCTCTCTCTGTCCTCTGAATTTGATCCTCCCTCCCTCTTCTTTGAAAAATCAGGAAGGGAGATGTTATTATTCTCCAGGATTTGGGTCAACATGTTAATTTACTTCTTCATACAAGAGCTCTCAGGATGAAATCCCTTATTGCAGTATGCGCACTTGCTCATTTCTCCTTTGTTCTTCTTCTTTTGGGAGTTCTTCTTGGAACATTGGGGCTCCTCTTGAGACTTGTTCTCGTCTCTCTTTTGCTCAGGTGGATTTTTATCTTTTTTCTTACATTTTGAATCCACCCTTTAATCTTCAGCAACCGAATCATGGTATTTGGAAGGTTTGATGGTGCCCATCATCACCAACTTATCTTGCTCTTGTGTGAGGGATTCCATGAACTCTACAAGCTTAGGCATTTTCCGAGCTCGAGTTGTCAACTTGGTGGCATGGAAGGTCAAAACAAACACTGAATAGGCAAGACCAAGCTTAGAGAGTATGGCCAAGACTAGTTTCTCTTCCTTCTTTTCGATCCCACACTGTTTTAACTACAAAACAAGGGCCTTAAACTTGGAAAAGTAGAGTTGGAATGATTTGAAGCTACTGGGACTTAAGGAGATCAGCTCATTCTCGATTTGATGTCCTATCATCTCATCTATCTTTCCAAAAATATCTTCTATATTTTCCCACACTTCATTAGGTGATGTCAATCCATCAAGATGGAAGAGGAGGTCTCTTGAAATGCTCAGACACAAAAGACCATAGGCCTCGTCCCTCTTGTTGTGCCATTTAATTTTCTCTATAGCTACATTGGGATCTACCATAGTTTCCATAGTCACCCTGTAGATACATTTCCCTCTCAATAGTATCTCCATCTCAACTTTTCACTCAAATAAATTGAATGGAGTCAAGATGATCTTCTGAGATTGGTCCATAGCTTAGAAATTGTTCCCTCTAGTCAGCAGAATGCGCTCCCAGTCAATGATGTTGAACCTGCAATAAAAATTTGGAAGGAGATAAATCGATCTACAAATTCTCTAATACCATGTGGAAATTGAACCCAAGAGATAGAACAATTACATTCACAAAATTGCTAATCAAACATGCAAAATTAACACCAAAGGAGACTGAAATTGGAGCATAACACTAATATGTATTAAATAAGTGTACAATAGCCAACCTTGTGAAGTAATAGGCTTCTACAATATATCATTACATGATAAAATTGAATGCATAAATATGCCATTCGAAATAGTCAAAAAGCACGCTTACCAAATCTAGTCAAATCCCCCATAAATGCATAAAGCAGTTTCCAAATCTATCGATATGCTCACCAATTTGTTAATTCAGGTGGGGAAGCTAAAGAGGGATGGAAAAACAACTCATACATTCTTTTATTTGGAGAAAATGAGGGAGGATGATGTGGGAAAAAACCAAGTCAACTACACCTAGTCTAGCTTTTTCTTTCGCCTTAAATCAGAATAAAACAGGCAACTTTTTAGAAAAAGTAGATATGCACTTTGAAGGATTTGGAATAAAGAAGACATACTAAATTGGGTTTCTAGGATGTTTCCAAAGTGCTCCATGACTCAGTTTTAGCATGTGTTGGCTTCTAGGATGTGTAGAAGGCAACTAGCATAGAATTGAATCTAGGAAACTAGGTAATAAGACAAAAATAATTTAAATCAATGTCTAATGTAGGTAATTGTGGGTTGATTATTCTAACAATATAAGCATCCATAGAATCTATGAAGATCAAAATTATCTGACCTTGACATCCTTCCAAAAAAAATTATGACTCATGGTCATGTGACCCATATCATCAAAATTGGGTTTGAATCAGATTTGTTTATTAATAATGCTCTTTTTGAAATCTATGTTAAATGTGAAAATTTAAAAGATACACAAAAGGTTTTTGACAATATGCTTGATGAAGAAGAGATCTCATGGAATGCAATGGCTATAGGATATGGCCATACTGGAAAAGGTGAGAAGGTCATGAAGATATTTTTCCAAATGCAAATTGTTGGCTTGGATAAATACCACTTTACTTATAGTGTCCTCAGTGCATCTACAAGCCTAGAAACTATGAAAAAGGTAAATAGGTCCATTTCCACATCATTAAAAATGGATATAAATTAATGTTTATGTGGGAAACAATCTTATTAGCATGTATGAAAAGTGTGTTACAATAAATGCAACACGAAAGGTATTTGAAAATATGCCTGAGAAGGATGTTGTATCATTTAACATGATAATTGTAGGTTATTACCATCACAGACATGGAAAGGAGGTTCTGAGATTCTTTGAGTGGATGCATCCATCTCCACATAATTAAAAACGGATATAAATAGATGTTTATGTGGAAGACAATCTTATTAACATGTATGAAAAGTGTGTTATAATAAATGCAACACATAAGGTATTTAAAAATATTCCTGAGAAAGATGTTGTATAATTTAATATGATAATTGTAGGTTATTACCATCATATACATATTGAAAGAAGGCACTAGGCAACTGAATTACTTCTCCAACTTCAGCTGTCAGATATTAGGGTTTCATGGAAGTCCGTACAGGTTCTCTATATTGAACCAGTCCACAAACAAGTCACCTTTGGAAACTTAGCATATGTTCTAGTTATTGATTCCAATATTGCTATAAACTGTGGGTTTGGAAATAAGAAATATTATAATACCTAAACACAAATATTTAGACCTTTAGGAGAAAAAAATTCAGATATACATTAGAATTAAGATCGGACAATTCTATAAAATAAATCAAAGAAACTAGGGCATCAAATTATGTCCACAGTTTTGGGAAAAGGAGTATAATTATCATATCACCTAGAGGAGGCACATATTTATATCCAATAATGTCTCCAAGAAACCAATATTGAAAAATTAGGGTTTCTCGATCAAACCCTAGGTCCACCAAAAGCAATTTTCTAGAAAGGCATTAGAGCAAGCATCTAAATGAAGCACTCTCATTAGAGCCAAGAAATTTCAGTCAAGGAAAACTATATTAATGTAAAAGTTACATATCCAGATATATATGAGATCAAATTTAAGAATAAGAAGAGCCTAGTAAAATCCAAGAGGATTATTTCATATTCCACCAAGTACCATTTTATCCCATAGGTGTCATCTTTGAAGACTCCCAAGGACATGTTCGATGCATTGACCAGCTCGTATGCAAGAAACAAGATCAACATGAATATGACCTTGAGAACTCAACTCAAGGGTGTGAATATGAATATCTTAGAAAGAATTCAATTCCACTTCACAACGGTCTCCCAGATCAAGGAGAAACTAGAATCCATTGGGGCAATGTCAAGAAAGTAAAAGTGGTGATGACCACCTTAAATGGACTCCCATGATCATGGGAATATTTCATTCAAGTTAGGAGGCTCACCAATTTCATTAAATATAGCTGATGATGAAAATCAACCCTAACAGCTCATTCCTCCTATGATAATGAACCAGAGGAGAAGAGAAGAAAGGAAGATTCCTCAAGTGATGAGGAACTTGTACTTTGATCCTCAAGGATTCAACCCACGAAGAAGAACCTCTTATAGATATCGGAATTGGATAAGAAGGGATGTAGTTGTGATTGATGAGGAAGAAGGGACACTCATATCTATGGTGTAGAAGACTTGCTCAGCATTGTCGATCATGAGAAAGACAAACATAGGTCCTCAGAATCAAATTATGGAGAAAAGCACACTATAAGAGACTCCAGTAATTCCTTTAAGGAGAAAAAGATGAAGAGGGAGTATACCAAACAAACAAAGATAAGTGATTAAATTGTCATTTTCTGTATATCTAAGTTCTTAGGCAATATTGTTTACTTGTGTGCATATTTATGTTCAGTTGATTTCATAAATGTATTATGCAAATTAGAGTGTTTTCATTCATGAACAATATACTACTAATATGTATGTGATGGGTAAGTAGCCTATAATTTTGTACAACATTCCCTTTCTAATTAACCAGAATGAAACCTCTGATGACATGTTGGGAATATAACTTGTCTTTATGTTTATTCCAAGTTACAGTTGGAAAAGTAACAAATTTATGATGCCAAAAAAGGCATTTTTGCAATATTATTTTATGAAATATGAAGTAATGAATAGATATATAGTGAGTTTTTGAGAAAAGGTGGTTGTTTGATGTTAAAATTAGAATTTTGTTGTGTTTTCAAATGATTAAAAAAATATTCAAGCCGAGTTACAACATAGATTTTTTCTAAGTTGGGGAATCTATGATGGGGAAAGATAACACAACATTCATTGAACATAGTATCAGTAAAATCCCTTTTGATGGTCCACCACAGGTGACTCGTGGATTTTGTTTGAGAATTTGGAATCTTTTCCATTTTGATGCAACATCTTACATGTCAGGTTAAGCTTCCCATTATTTTATATTTCAAATATTTTTCTATTCTCTAGCTATATTCTCAATTTTAAAAGATGGATTTTAGTCATTTGGATCATTACAATCAATCTAGATAACATGACATATAAGAACCACCAGTTACCACTTACGGGGACATGGTATTTAACGACAACATTCATTTACCAAACATTATTGTAGTTTACTCTCACTTGGGTGAACTATACATACAGATAAAAGGTCAAGGAATTTAAGTACAAATAACTTGTGGATTATTAGGTAGTAGATCACCTATAGTTATGCCTTCAACTTGTCTATTTATGACATATTTCACTAGTGGTATTTGAAACTCACATGATTGTTGCATTGTGACACCAAAAAAGGGACAAACCTATCAATAGGAATTAAGTTATTGACTTGATGATTATTACCATGGTTACTCCCTGTTTTGCAACAGGGTGAGGAAAAACATTTCTTGAGTTATGATGGTAAAGTTTTGGTTTTTATGGAGCTTATGTATTCCTTGTTTTCAATTATTTAGGATTTGTGTTTCATGTTTAGGATAGGAAATGAACAAATATCCCTATTGGAAATAGTTGTGATATGTAAAGTATGGATCTATTTACCTTTTAGCAGGGGTCTTGCTACATTGTTAGGTCTGTTGAACATCCTTGGGTTAAAATTACATTTCTCCGCGAATGAAAACAATAAGAATGCATGCTAGAGACACAAACAGATATAAATTTGAGTATTGGGATAATCTTGTGGATCTATGCTATAGTTATGGGCATATTTTAAAAGCAAAAAAGAGGCATCATCGTCAAATATGGGTTAGAAATTAGCAGTATATTTTTCCAAACAATGCATATTAACAAAACTAAATAAAGAATTCATGAGCATCATTTGGTTATAATTATCATCTTGTTTGAAAACCTAATTTATTCAATAACCAGGGGTTAGTGCATTTGATCTCTACAATCTTATGGAAGCTCTGGGAAAGTTGGAACAAATTCCAAGCTCATGAGAATCCATGCAACAATTGATTGAGGATGTAAGGAATGTTTCAGCTAATGCATCCATTCAAATGCATTTTCAGTAGGGTAGGAGGAGAAGGATAAACAATATAGAGGTAAGAATATTTTCCATGGTCTTGTTTGGGGTTGATAACTTCACACATCAAATAATTTAAAAGGCAACTTGACAAGTCAAAGCAAGTATAAAATCATCATTATAATGTCCACACCATTTGGAAATAGAAAATACACGGCAATATGGCTCTAGAGAATGGAATTATTTCATTGAGAAAGTAAAGCATCAAGTCCTCGTCTCAACGAACTAAAAAATCATGGTGTGGATGTTTTTTCCCAAATACCAACATGTAGGTATTACCGTGATGTGTTATTATCATGGATATTATTTTCCATCCCACTAGAATTTCCCGTCTTTGGTTGTGGAGTAGAATGTGTGAATTCCATGGATCTCATGCCTATAAATTGGAAGAGAATATCATTAACATAATGTTAGTGAGACCTTGAGGTTGACATTGAAGGGACAACTATGGATGAATTGTCCACAATTGCAAGTGAAAATTGTAAATATAAAGTTGTGTTTGTGGTAAGAGTTATCCATAGTTGAGTGAATGGTAAAACATCAAAAGCATGAATATTTCAAATCATACGCAGAAGTTTCATTTAGTATGCTCAAACCATCTTTGTCGCATGAACTTACAACAATCATACCTAGAGATTCCATTTATGCTTAAGCAGGATATGCCACCTAAATTGTGTCGATCTCATTTTTTAATAACTTAATATCTTTGGAATTCGTTTCTAATAATTTCTCTTTCAACAATGAGTGATTCCTTTTCCCTTAAATATTTTTTTTCTCCTCAAGCATCAACTTTGCATGATAAAAAAAAAGAATATGATCAAATCTGAAAAGGTAAGGAAACACAAGAAGTCAAGGAATATAATATTAGGTTAAAAATGTATATAAAGGAAGCCCATCACCATCTTATAAAATCACATACAGACAACCCATGAACATTTATCATCTGCATATGATGGAATTTTTTTAGGAGAGCATCTACATTTCTCATTTTCATAAGCCAAAGAATATCAAAGGTAAATAAAAAATCACATGACCATAAAGGCAACACATTAACATTTTTCCTTTGCATATGATTGATTTTTTTTGGAAAATCATTATTTGAGATATCCTATGAAGCTTAACCCTTGACCTATGAGGATTAGAACTAAATGTATCATTGATCAATAACTTTTGAATATTTATATACAGTGAGGAATACAATGGTGATTGAATAATTGTGATTGTTACTCTTACAACATAATGCCAATGTGATACTTATCACATGATTTTGAATATTCATGTTTGCTAGCTATGTGGTGTACACTTATAGAGTTTTTATGTCCCAACATCTTATGATTCATTTTAGGGACATGGTTTTATACCCACAGTGTGTTAATACCACTCAGTGAATTAGGGTCAAATTACAGGTTATTTCAGCCAATTTTTGCCCCTTCTTTGTAAATATTGATCCTAAAAAAACTTCAATAGAGGTAAGGTTGAATCTTTCCAAAGATAGTAAATCAATACATGTTAATGATATTAATGAAAAAATGAATAACCACCTCATATGAAGTCTATAATATCTAACAATAACTAGAAAAAACATAACCATTGCAGTTGGTATGCTATTAAGATTTGTCCAAAGGTGGTCCATCAGAATGAAGCCAAGAGAGTGCTACAGTATTTCAAACAAACCTTATAGTTTGGAAGTGATTTTGAAAAGAATCAAAACATGAGGTTGGATGTCTTTTAAGATATAATGGTCATTGGGAGTTTATGATTGTAAGATAAAATCATTAGGGTATTCTTATAACTTTGGTTTCCCTTTTCCTTAATCAAAGAACTATCGCAATCCACCTTTCAATAGAAGCTTCCTCTTTACAATAGATATTGGGGATATTCCCCCCTAAGCAAGGAAGAGATGACATGACATAGGAATTAGTTATATTACTTCAGCATATGTGCTATTTTATTCTTTCGTGTCCTTATGTAAATAATGGCATCCATTTTATTTTTGCGTGTTCTTATGTAAATAATGGCATGTTAGAAAATTTATATTTATTTCGAGGATTATTTTTTATCTTCTGTATAATTTAATACTAGTGTGCAGTCTTGGAACCACTTTATACAATATATACTCTATGTATACCAAATTGTATAGTGTATATATTATTGAGAAATGAGAATCCGTGTGCTCTTTTCTGTTACCTTCTCTCTCGTGTCTCTTATTTAATCATGCACTTGTATCGCAAGAGAAACTAAACAAGTTTTGTTAACTTGAAACAAAATATATAGTATCTCATTTTTCTTTTTAACTCTCATGTATGACCAGAGGGTTTGGATCCAGGACTGGCTAGCTCAAAACCCATGTTATTCCTCAAGTACCCTAACACACATTTTAAAAGAGCATTGAGAGAACAAAATCCCTTTTCCAAGATATGTCGCCTTCCAAATTAACATCTCTTGAGGGGATATCACCTCACTCAACATAATACAATGGATTATCATGGCCTAATGCAGGGACTTTGAGCTACATAAGCTTGGTTTTGGACATGCCTATCAGAATAATAGTTGACAAAAAAACTTTCTTTCTGAAAAATCTTAGTGTATTGTATTAAAATAAATATATAGGTACATCCCTATCAACACGTGATTAAGTTGAAGAGTAGGAAGACTAGGTTCCAAATATTATAGAATCAAGATAGCTAACATACCTCCTTTGGATCCAACTTGAAGAGTATCTATATATTTCTTAAATTCTGGAGAAACAAACCTGATATAAATGTGGAAACTTATCCCAAGTCAAACAAAGTATTTTCTTCTAACCTTTGTTGATTTTCTAGATAATAATTTGTTCCACATAAATTATTAATTATGATGAAAATACAAGTGTGAATTCCCACATGTTGTTTAGATTGAAACCAATTCCTCTTTAAACATAAAGGTTTACAATTTCAAAATGAGAAGTTTGAAAATTTGTAACCAGAATTTGCTAGTTTTTAGTCGCATTTAATATTACAAGCATAAAGAAATAGACATTGTACCTCCTCTAAAAGTATCCCTTTCAACCAAATGATATAAAATATTATTTTATCTACTTCAAACATGACAACTAGTAAAAGTATTCATGATTTTTTTCCAATTCAGAGAAATGTGTTAGCTAAATCTATTGAATTTAATTTAGTCACATTTTCCCTCCATAACATGACTGACAAACTATATTCTTATTTTGTAACCCTCAATAACATTCCATAGTTGTGTTGGGTTAAATTTTTACTAGGCCATTAGTGTTGTTTAAGTAATGCCTCCAAGTAGGCCTAATCCTCTTCTATCCACCCACATCCTAAACTATGAATTGAACATTCTAATATTGAACTTTTTCAAAATTAAACATAATGGTCGATATGGTAGATAAGACTTCTCCATTTTGTATCTTGTACAACATAGTTGTCTTACTAGCTCCATCTAAATCAAGCATGAACATGAATCGGATCATAACAACAAATTTTGTGAGCCACATCCACATTTCCATGTAATTATAAAATGGTTTTCGTGAAGGCTATGGAAAGAATAAATAATAGTGCGGGTGAAGTGAGCAACAACATAGCATATAAGGATAGATTATAACATCACACCAAAACTTGACCATAAATATAGATCAAACATAAACCTTAAGTGAATAACTTGACAGATTAGAGTTTGAGAGAATATCTTGACATAAGGACATATCAAACCTTAACTATGAATGAGGTTTACGTCTTTAGCCTTCAATATTTTATGGTTTTGGAAGTTGTTCCATTAAAAAAATGAGTTTTTAAGGGATTAGTGGGTCACAAAAGACTACAAGTTTCAAGATCCATTTAAAAATTTTGAGGTATTTTTTATTTTCCACGAGATCTATTTCATAGGCTAGAGATTAGGGGATCCATTTGCATGAGCCTTTAGGTGGATAATTTTTGAAAACATCTACTTTTTTAATATTGATTTAGAAAAGCATTCTAAATTTAGTCTAAGGATTTTAGATTCAGAGCTAATATTCAAGTATTAAAACGTAATAAAGTAGTCAAATCAACCTTGTAGTGTATCTTTAGACTCCTCTCTTCAATCATTCACTTCTTTTTTTCTTCTTTCCCCTTTGAGTCTCTAAGCTACATTTAGGGGTTTCCATTTGTTAAATCTCTTCCATAATTCCCTTGTAGATTGTATCTTTGGGAATTGTACAGGGATAGGGACTCTATGTTATGAACGAATCCCCTTATGTGCTTTGATTAAATCATGCTTATGACTTGAAATTGTTCAGTCTTGTACTCAACGAATTTGATTAATAAAGAAAAAAGTCATCCTTTCACTTTGGCCAGTTAAGAATAGTTGATTATGGGAGAATTATTTTATTTGATCGCTCTTGCTAGTTAAATATTCAAATATGGTAAATTTTGTTATTAGAGTTCAATTTTTCAATTGCCTTACTGAAAATTCAACCTACTTCTTTCTCTCTAAATGCGTCAAGGAATATAAAATCATTTTTAAGTATATCCGGTTTTAAGGAGTTTTGTTTGTTGTTTTTGAAGTTTTATGTGTTATTTAAGAGCATAAATGTTGTTATGCAAATATTCCTTGAATATCTGAAATTGTGTTTCACTAAATATAAGTTTAAACTACAAACTAGGAGTGATCCAATAAATGATATTTCATAGGGATACCCCCTAAAATCAACAAGCATCGGTTCTGGAGAAAGAGGATTGTGTTGATGACAGACACACTTTCCCTAGATTGTCCATTTGGAACCACTTGAGATTGATTTTTGAAGGGAGAATATCAAGTGATAACCTTCAAACACTATAATAAGGTTGTGATTTAGCTATGGGAATAGGTGTCACGTACCTCAATTTCAATAACATTTTATGTTTAAGATAACATTATATTTTTTCTTTTATTGTAAAGTTTATGACTATTGACCATGTGGGGTCAAGGACGAATGTAATAAATTATGTTGAATATTTTATCAGTTAATAAATAAAAAATGAGACAAATAAACTAAGGAGCCTATTGAATGAGTGTCCACTGACCCACTAGGAGGAATAGACTGGGGTGAGAGTAAACTGATACATGGCAACATCCTTAACCACTTCTAGCTGTTGTAGGGGGAAAATTCCCTAATTTTGTGGTCATGTTCCCCAAGAAAGTAGAACAGAGCAGGTGGCTCATTAATTGAAAAACTGACCCAAAAAGACCTAGGCATGCATATATTTATCCATCAAATTTAGTAGGGGGATGTTCAATCATTACCTTGTGAAATTTATAAAGTGGAGAAATGTGCACAAGAGATTCGATGAGGGGAAAGGCAGAAGTGGTTTGAGTGTTAAGACTATTTTCAGAACTACTACAACTTGTTAGCTGATTTATTTACTGCGGAGGGAAGAAGTACTGCTGCTAAGTACTTATGTGGAGTTGCAAGGGTAATTAATCCCATTTCCTCACACAATTCTTTCATTTTGGTAATTCAATGGAAAGGATCGGGGGTCCTAAGACAAACGGTTGAGCTATCTTCAGGAAAAGGTTGGGTGGAATGAGCTCCGTGTGTTATTTGGCTCTTCTACAATTATCCAGGGTCTAAGTTGTTCGGGTTATTATCTTTAAATTTATTTTGTATCTAAAGGAATTTATGAATGTTAAAAGCTTTCTCAAAAGTATTATTGTTTTTTTGTTCGGAATATATTTTATGTCTTAGCAATTTATCAGTAGATGAATATTACTATTTGTCCAAAAAAATTCATAGTAGAACTCGGTATGCTATCTAGAAACAACATCATATGTTCATGTACAGTTTTTATTATAATATTATGGATGTTGAATAGTTAGTATTACTCTAATTCTTCTCTATACACCTGTAGAACTAAATACTATTACAGAATTACATATACGTTACAGAAATAGAAATAAGTTACATAAATAAATATAAGTTACAGAAATAGAAATAAGTTACAGAAATATATATAAGTTAAATATATGTATAGATTGCAGAAATATTTTTAGGTTGTAGAATAAATTTAAAAGATAAAAGTAAATGTTAATACTTGTTAACTAAACATTAAATAGTTTATAGTAAATCTAGTTCTTTTTATTTTAAGGAAAAAACAATTGAAAAATGCACATTTTTCTTTGTGTTATTAATTTATAACATATTTATGATTTCTAAACCAAAAACTATCTATGTTTTACAAGAACGACTATTAAAGGTTAAGGTTCAAAACCTATGAGGTAAATTAAGGTTATTAATTTACTAATTATCCATTTTTACAGCCCAAAGGCTTTTTACTTCTACCAAACTCACACACCGAAGAGGTCATTTTCATTTACAAACGAATTAGGGTAAAATACATGAAAATAATTATTCATATAAAGATTTACAGCCATAAAGCTTTATGTAATTCCAAAAGAAATATTAATTAGGGTTTTCCATACAATAGTTTTTAAGCAATATATAACCATATTAATTAACACAGTTTCCTCATTTAAAGGTCAAGAGTTCTAAACCCGTAAGGGTAAATCTCTTATAGAAATTTTTTAACTAACACATTTAGGATTTTCTTTTAAAATACCAAATTACAAACTAACTTTGTGAAAATGTTTGAGTAAACAAAAGACAAATCCTATCTTAAATCATTATACTTATAAGGCCGAGGCTATAAGTCCAACACTATCAAGTTTTATCCTTATAAATATCTTTAGCAAAATACCCTAGTTTAACAGAAAACAAAACGATTTATACCTTAACTAATTTCTCCACTGTGAAAAAAGAAAGTCTTAGTAGCTGAACAAGTTATCAACGCAGATTTTTTTAAAACTTAGATAATACACAAAAATGCTGGAAGATTTAATATTTATTGCCGTAAGAAAAAAGTTACAGTATTAACAACAAATTTACAAAACCCTAGAACAGTAACGTTTACCCTCAAGTGTTTTTTACAAAGAGTTGTAGCTGGCAGGTGAAACCCTAAGGGTCTTTCACTAAAGATGGTCATATGGCCTCTATCAATTTTGCAAAAACCAAACAAGAATTAACTACCAGTAAATTTTGAACATCGCAATAATAATCCATAAAACAATTCAGCAACACTGCATAAACATTCAATGAAGGGAACCCAGGTTTTGACCGAGGCTTACTGAGCCTTGCTTTCTCACACTTTCCAGCTTCAGGGAAATGCCTTCAACCATCAATTGTAATTTCACCTAAAATCAAATAATAAATAGCTTAGAACTATTCAGATTATAGCTTACTATAAACAAACAAAAATAAGGAATGCGTAGAGGTTCTTTTTAACTTATCGGTTTAAGCGTTGAGCAGAAGGAACAAATATGGAAAAGAACCAAAAATTTTCAATCCTGTTAATGCCACGTATAGAGACAAGAGTGAAACCTGTTGCAAAACCCCTGAGAAGGCCGAGGGTCTGTCGGCCACTCTTTCTTTCCAAAATGAAACAGCATTTGAAACCAAGCAAGTTTTAGGGTAAGTATTTGATTGTGAATGCTTAGGGTTAACGCAAAACCCTTCTTCCAACAAGCTTTTCCCATGTGGACTCCACTATCATCTAAATACTTTTGGGTTTCAATTTATTCTTGAACCTGCATGTTAAACCCTGAAATATTGTAAAGTAATACCATTACTTTAGTAAATAGCAAACAAATCATTTAAGATATGTTGGATTTTATTTAGATTACTATATATTTTATGCATTGGATATTTATGCCCACATCAAGTGTATATATGAGGCATTGAAAATATATGCCTAAGTTAGCGTACAATATTATGCATCAAATTTTATGCTTGTCATCGTTGTAATGCATGTAAATATAGCATTATTACCATAGTTAAGCATTTAACAAGTCTTTGTTTGCATGTTGAAGTTTAGTTAGGATATATTTAGCATTCATGCATAGCATATATGTTTGTCAACCCTACCATATATACAATAACAATACTATTTCATTGTTAAATGATAAACAATACATGTTGGGATTTTTACTAGGTTATAATTAGTATGTTATGCATTATGGTAAGAAGTAATTAATCCATACTTATGCATGTTAGAGTTTTGTTAGATTACATATGATATTTATGCATTGATCATATGCTCGTTAACCTTGCCAAATGTGTAAAAGCAATACCATTACCTTATTAACATTAAAAAATTCATTTCTATCCGTGATAAAATTTATAGTATTAATTCTATGTAATGGTATATGCATAGGATAAGTATAAGTTTTATACGGGCGCTCACACGAAGTTGGTTCCACTTTTTAGTGCCACTTAACAAATCAGAAACGCACTTTCGAAGTGTAAATTGAGAATGCATATGCATTATTGATGGTACGTTCGGAATAACCTGATCCCAAACACAAGGCTGAGGTTCGTAACAAAGTATTGCATATGCGTTTTGTAAAAGTTAAATATCACATATGCGATATTGAAATAAATAAATAAATAAATAGAGGCCGCTGGCCTCAAATATCATTTGCATAGGGAAGCATCAGGAGAGCGATAAACTGCGTTGGCGAAAAAAACGCAGAGGCGATATTTGTTTCACCTTTTGGAGGTTGAGTTGGAGGTCGAGTTGGAGGTCGATTGGCTCCAATCGAAGGTAACTTCTCTTATCCATTTCAATTAGTTTTCAATTATTATTTTTTTCTTAATTTAATATTTAAAACAAATTTAATAAAAAAATTGAATGAAATCAAAGAATGATAAATTAAAACAACTTGTATTTTTTTGTTTAAATCTTAATAGATAACAGAAATGAGCAAGATAATGTGGAAAAGGAACCCTCTAATAACCAAAAACCTAACCCAAACATGAACCCAAACCCAAACCCAAACTCGGATGGGGAACAAGATCGAAACTCACAAATTCTTGTGCGTTTGGCGTCATTGAGGTGCCTTAGCTCATCTATTAGAGGGGGGGATCATTTAAGACAGTCTTTAGATGATGCATTGGACATAATAAGAAACACAATTTCCAATTCCCAAGGATCTCTATACAGCATTAGCTCGTACAGAGAATCCAGGAGGCAATACTACTCCGATGGATTGAGTTATAAAGACATCAAAGACCAAAAGATTACAAAAGACCAATTATTTTCATTATTCCGGGACCCTACCACTGAATTGGTTCCACCCACAAGTCGAGCACACATTTCCATAGACTGGTGCATTGAACCAAATATAAAGGCCAATTGTATGGATCGTTGGTATATGATCTTCAATGAAGACCCTCATGGGAATAAGGACATCCCATTTTATTTCCTTAGGAAGTTGTATACAGAATTCATCCTAGGGAAACATGTTAACTATTTCGATATCTTAGGCTTCTTGGGTGTTGGTCATGGGACGTCCCAAAATAGGGAAGGGGCTAGGACAAATCCTAACCATGTGCCATGCCCTCCACGTACACCAAAACCCCCTCGGCTATATCCTCCTACGGGTCCTATGATTAAGGATACAATGGAGGCATTATTTGACTTGGCAGATACATTGCTTCAGCATGGAACTGATGTCCAAGGCAATGTAGGCCAAGGGGTTGGCACTTCTAAGGCTGACCCATCTACAGATCACATAGGAGATGCAGAGCATTCAGAGCATCTTGTTACTCCACACCCCTGCACATAGTGTGGAGGCATATGCTATGGCTCTACTTCAGACTTTCGAGACGATGGATTACTTCGATTTGTAAGTAAAACTCATTGTTTTCATATTATATTTTGTTTCATATCACAATTTTCAATTGTTTCGCAATTTATTTCTATTTAATTATCTAACAAATTATGTGAACAAATATACAGCTGGTGTCCCATGGCACACCAGAGTCGCATATTCCATTGATCAATGTTGAGAACATTGATGCGGCTGTCAATATTGCACATGGGTTTGGTTCTTCACCATTAGCGGTAAGAACTATACTTGTTAATTTGTCAAATTTATTTACATATTTATAGTAGAGACTGTAACATTAAATACATCCTAATTTTGATACAACATGTTTTATGCAGGGTAATCAGAATGAGTACATTGAATCTCAGCCTAGTCCCTCTCATGCAGAGGTAGATTCCCAAACACAGGTATTATTTTAAATATGCTTTTAATTATGTTTCGCTTTCTTTGGAAAAATCATTTTTTGTCCATCATGTATATGTCTCGTTTTCTTTGTATTATCCGACATTGAAATATGTTACGTTATGCAGGCAGCCATTGAGCCATTGGTGCTTGAAGAGCACCAACACGAGGTTGTTGCCGACCCACCTCCTCCCCCTTTCCAGGTACATGTATGTTTCGCTTTCTTTGAAAACATATTTTTCGTCCATGTAGTATATATGTCTATGATTCTTTTTATTATCTGAACTTGGCATATGTTATTTTATGCATGCTTATATTGAGGCATCGGTGCTTGAAGAGAACCAGATTGATGACCCACCTATCACAAGCCAGTAGGTACGTTTATGTATCACTTTCTTTTAATTGTGCTTTTAATGATTCAACATGTACTTTTTGATTTTTTGAAATTGTCTAATTGTATCTTTATCCTTTTGTATGTAGGAACGTGAGTTTGATGAATATGTACAAAAGCCGAGATTCTTCACTAGTACAAGTAGAATTCCTTTTCTCTCGTTGCTAGTTAATCAATCCACTGGTTACACACCTCCTCTGATAAGGTAGCAGGTAAGTTTATGTATCACTTTCTTCGTACATTTATGTATGGCTTTCCATGATTTGGTGCTTTCTCTTTGTGTGTTTTTGTAGGTTTATGTATTTCTTTGACATATGTTACTTTATGTAGGAATCTATTGAGACAATGGTGCTTGAAGAGCACCAAAGCAAGGTTGTATTCAACCCACTTCTTCCCCCTATCCAGGTACATGTATGTTTCTCTTTCTTTGGAAACATCATTTTCCGTCCATGTAGTATATATGTCTCCGATTCACTATTTTATTTGAAATTGACATATATGTTACTTTATGTAGGATTCTAGTGAGGCACCAGTGTGTGAAGAGCACCAAATCGGTGACCCACCTTTGACGATCCAGCAAGTACGTTTATGTAACGCTTTCTTTGTACGTTTGTGTATCTCTTTCTCTAATTTGGTGCTTGAAGAGACCCAAATCAGTGACCCACCTCTTCCCCCCCAATGTACATGTATATTTGTTGACATTGGCATATATATATATTTTTCATGCAGCTTGATAGTGAGAAAGTGGTGCTTGAAGAGCACCCAATCAGGGTCGTTGTTAGTGAGGCACCACGACCCACCATTACTTACTCACGTACAGTAAGTAAAAATATTATTTTGGTTTTGGAATTTGAACAAATGTACATAGAATTTTTAAAGGATGGTAAACTAACTTACAAAATTTTGTTTTTCTGCAGTCTCCACTAATGCGACATATCCCTCTTGTTCAACGAGGGGATCACTAGTGAGCAGTTGGAAAAGAAAGCTAGACTTCTCCGAAGACATTGGTAATGGCAGTGAAAGGGGGGATAACTAGAATAAATGTATAGGGGGGATACATAGATGTAAATTTTTGTTCATATACACACAGATGTACTTTTTGATCCACAATTTTGTATTATGGCCATGTGGCATGCCAATTTTTGTAACATTATTTCTATACATATCTAATATAAAGAAAGGTTCAAATTTATTCATATATGGTTGACTTGATCTTGGAACATGATATGTGTGGTTCACCTATGTGATATAATGATATGTGTGGTTCACATGTGTGCTAACTTATTAATTTCCAATGCTTAAAGGAAGAATTTATGACCCATCAACTTTTTAACATTATGGTTATCCTCAACTTTTTAACATCATAACTATACCATACACTAACTAAATTACATACACTAACAATCATAACACTAAGTCATGCATGGATGTATAATATACCATATCATACCCTATGATACTAACATCATGCCATTCTAACATACAATAACATACCCTACAATACCCTATGATACTAACATCATACGATACTAACATACAATAACATACCATAACATAACATACTAACATCATACCATACTAACATACCATACCATTGTAATATACCATACAATAACATCATAACACTAAGTCATGCATGCATGTGTAATATACCATATCATACCCTACAATACCCTACACTACTAACATCATACCCTACAAACCCTATTTGGTTTTTAATATGTACATACATCCATGTGTTTCTAGTTCCATCTCATAACTTGTAAAGAGGTCACTAAACCATAGTTCCATGTCATAACTTGTCAACCCTAGTGATAGCATGCAAATTGGTGTTCATGAAACCCTAGTTGGTTTCCAATTTGTATATGTCCATGTGTTTCTAGCTCCCTCTCTTAAATAGTAAATTTCTCACTAAACCTTAATTCCATCTCATTATTTGTCAACCCTATTTGGTTTCCAATTTCTAGTTCCCTCTCTTGGCTTGTAAATTGCTCTCTAAACCCTAGTTCCATCTCATTATTTGTCAACCCTAGTGATAGCATGCAAATTGGTGTTCATGAAGGCCTAGTTGGTTTCCGATTTGTACATGGCCATGTGTTTCTAGTTCCCTCTCTTAACTTGTAAATTCCTCACTAAATCCTAGTTCCATCTCATTATTTGTCAACCCTAGTGATAGAATGCAAATTGGTATTTTTGAAATCCTAGTTTGTTTTCGATTTGTACATGGCCATGTCTTTCTAGTTCTGTCTCATAACTTGTAAAGAGCTCACTAAACCCTAGTTCCATCTCATTATTTGTCAACCCTAGTGATAGCATGAAAATTGGTGTTCATGAAAGCCTAGTTGGTTTCCGGTTTGTACATGGTCATGTGTTTCTAGTTCCCTCTCTTAACTTGTAAATTGCTCACTTAACCCTAGTTCCATCTCATTATTTGTCAACCCTAGTGATAGCATGCAAATTGGTGTTCATGAAAGCCTAGTTGGTTTCTGATTTGTACATGTCCATGTGTTTCTAGTTCCCTCTCTTAACTTGTAAATTGCTCACGAAACCCTAGTTCCATATCATACCTTGTCAACCCTAGTTGGTGCATGCAAATTGGTGTCCATGAAAGCCTAGTTGGTGCATGCAAGTATTGGTGTTCATGTGTTTCTACTTCCCTCTCTTAACTTCTAAAGAGCTCACTAAACCCTAGTTCCATCTAATTATTTGTCAACCCTAGTGATAGCATGCAAATTGGTGTTCATGAAATCCTAGTTGGTTTTCGATTTGTACATGGCCATGTGTTTCTAGTTCCCTCTCTTAACTTGTAAATTTCTCACTAAACCCTAGTTCCATCTAATTATTTCTCAACCCTAGTGATAGCATGCAAATTGGTGTTCAAGAAAGCCTAGTTGGTTTCCAATTTGTAGATGTCCATGTGTTTCTAGTTTCCTCTCTTAACTTGTAAATTGCTCACTAAACCCTAGTTCCATCTCATACCTTATCAACCCTATTTGGTGCATGCAATTTAGTGTTCATGAAAGCCTAGTTGGTTTCTGATTTGTACATGTCCATGTGTTTCTAGTTCCCTCTCTTAATTTGTAAATTGCTCACTAAACTGTAGTTCTATCTCATTATTTGTCAACCTTAGTGATAGCATGCAAATTGGTGTTTTTGAAAGCCTAGTTAGTTTCTGATTTGTACATGGCCATGTATTTCTAGTTTTGTCTCATAACTTGTAAATAGCTCACTAAACCCTAGTTCCATCTCATTATTTCTCAACCCTGGTGATAGCATGCAAATTGGTGTTCATGAAAGCCTAGTTGGTTTCTGATTTATACATGGCCATGTGTTTCTAGTTCCCTCTCTTAACTTTTAAATTGCTCACTAAACCCTAGTTCCATCTCATACCTTGTCAACCCTAGTGATAGCATGCAAATTGGTATTCATGAAAGCCTAGTTGGTTTCTAATTTGTACATGGCCATGTGTTTCTAGTTCCCTCTCTTAAGTTCTAAATTGCTCACTAAACCCTAGTTCCATCTCATTATTTGTCAACCCTAGTGATAACATGCAAATTGGTGTTCACAAAATCCTAGTTGGTTTACGATTTGTACATGGCAATGTTTTTCTAGTTCCCTCTCTTAACTTGTAAATTGCTCACTAAACCCTAGTTCCATCGCATACCTTGTCAACCCTAGTGATAGCATGAAAATTGGTGTTCACAAAAGCCTAGTTCCATATCATTATTTGTCAACCCTAGTCATAGCATGCAAATTGGTGTTCATGAAAGCCTAGTTGGTTTCCGATTTGTACATGTCCATGTGTTTCTAGTTCCCTCTCTTAACTTGTAAATTGCTCACAAAACCCTAGTTGGTTTCCAATGTGTACATGGCAATATAATTAAATGTATATTATACTAAAAACATCAATAAATGTAAATTTCAACAACTCGAGAGCTTGTTATTTGCTGAACTCTATTTGTTGGTTTCTAAAGACACCATTATTGGCACCTCCAATGTGCTGTAGATGGTGTTTGTATCCTAGGCACACAAAAGTCTAGACATTAGTAACATCATAAGAAAGAAAAGAGAACCCAAAGAAAATGTGCAAACTTGATTTATAGATAACTCACCCGAGGTTGTACGATCGTTTTTATAGTGTCCAATATCCTCTCAATAATATTATGTCTGTGAATGGTATCGTTCAATCACAGGTTTATAACATTGGGAATAAAGTAAGGCTAAATAATGAAATTGTGCTTCAGAATTCACTTTAAAGGTTAAATAACGCACCTGACAATGCACTCATACAAGTAGGCCATCCGGATCATCTCTGGTGCCGATGGTGTCCATCAATCTTTTGTGCTCTATATGAGGTAGCAAGTATCGTACATGTGACCTATTTTCATGACCAAGTGTACGCAAGTTGATGTTTATACCAACTACTAGGTTGGTGAAGTGGTATACAATATCTCTTGGTCTATAATTCTGATATACATACCCACCCTTCCTTTTCTGTTATGCTGCAAGTGTCAAGTACTCCCCTTTTATAACCATCGAGTCGGTTGGGAATTCAATATTTTCATCATCTGTAACAGGTTCAAGAATGGTTTGTTTCCCCTCTAAGCAACGTTCCAACCAATATTCAGAACCCCATTCATTATTTTTTGGGGAAACCACTGCATATATCTGACCTGTGAAAGGAAATAGGTCGAGTTAACAATACATTTTGTAAATAAGGTCTTGCATTTCTAATTTCTACATAAATTAAATTCTACATAGGTCGAGTAAACAATACATAAATGCATTTTCTAATTTAGGTACTACTCATGTACATGCTTGTATGAGATCCAATATGTGATCATAGTCTGTAGAAATATGTGTCTGATCATCTTCCAAATGGTCTATTTCATTAACCCCATTGAAATTGGTTCCAAGTGTCACTCGATCCCATGTATCAATGGTATTTGTATACTCACAATCATCTCATCCACCGATGCTACAGGAATTGCAAAAGCAAGCCTTCAATCTTGTCCAAATTTGTAGGGCCGAGTTGTCTGAGCTTCTAATTGAATGAAACTGTCGAGTTCCATGCACTGTGTTCATCCGATGTGTTTGTGATCGGTCCACATTTGTCACCTCCCAGAATATTATTTGCACTAAGTGTTTGCTTGTTGCTTGTTCTCCCATGACAGATACACACCATTTGATTATAGATGCAGCGTCTCGAATATGAGCACCTGTAAACTTAATTTATTCCCTTCGAAGGGCAGTTTTAATGCATGCACCAACACCATCGTGCTCTCCTTTTCCATGACTAGTTTCAAAGTAGTTCCATACATGTGGCACCTTGTATTTTATGTGCAACAATTCCAATACACGTGCATTCTTGAACTGTCCAACACAACCATCTGACCAAATGAAATGATGATAAAATGGTATATCCATAGCTATCACATGATCATAGAATAATTTAAATCAATGTTTCATGTAATGGATGTCATGGGTCCGGTCATCACTTATGTCGAAGTGACTTTCCTTTAGTATCACACATTTCTCTTCATTGCTATCTGGCCCATGTCGATACGTGATATGCACCATTATGCTCACCTACTCTGAGTGATAGTATTAACTTTGTATTTCATTTTGTGGTTGTAGGGTGTAATTTTCCACAAATTCAGCCACTGATAGTATTGTTCTGAGAGCGAAGGTGTCCCGGCATATTCTGAATTGCTAATCTTGCCACTGTGCCATATCAACATGTTGAATGTACTGTTGGATCTTTCCACGAAACTCTAGAATAAAATCACATACTCGCACCTGGTACATGGATATTAATATGTCAGTAAACCACATTAAAAAATGTGTACATGAATATTAATATGTCAATATTCAACAATTTACCTGTGAAGTAGCCAATTTAATCTTCCTGCTTTCTTTCCCATCATGTAGCTGATATGTTTCATACTGATAGTTCTGCTTCTCGACAATTGCATTCCTGAATGCTTGATATTCACTTTCATGGATGCAATCAGACCATAATGATAGCCCACCACAATTGTTGCAAGAATCGTCTACACATTGTTTTAAGTAATGTGTCTTCCCATCTTGCCTCGGACACATTATCCTATGGATGAAATCTCTGGATGACATTGGTGGTACTTTACTTGAGCATTCCTGCACATGGTTAGGATGCAAAAAATGATGTATATGTGAAAATGTATGGTAATATAAGTCAAATTCTATATAGTATCTACAACAATTGTTCTAGATGGTATTCATTCTAACATACCAAGGCTTGCATTTTTCAAAAGATCTTTGCCCGAGCCTTAGCTCTACGTGGGAAACTTTAAACATCTCGAACAGTTGAGTTTGTGTCATGTCAAGATAATGTTTAACATGAGGTTCATTGTTTCTATAACCCCTACAATTTTTTAATACATCCTTCGTGTTAGAAGAAGGCCTAGTGTTATCATGCCAAAACGTTTGCACTAGGCCCTTCACTGCTTCGACTAACTTCATGTCTTTGTGGGGCAACCTACCGCTAAATTCCCATAATGTTTCCATTTGTCCCTCTACATCAAGTTTGTCTATTCTTACTGAATATTTTTTAAGTGTCTTTGGATGTAAAGGCACAATTTGTGATGTGCATTTAAGTAAACAACGTTGTCTTGTGGATCTACATACAATTGATTCAGCCAATACACGACGAGCCACATTACAGTCTTGTGAACGATTTTTTTTACCAATCGATGTGAATGCAGCAGCAAGAGATTTAACAATGTGATTACTTGATTTGATATTCTACATTGTTCTTATGCCTAAATTTCTTATAATAGTTACCATATTTCTAGATTTAAGCAAAGCTAAAAACAATTGGCATTTACCGGCTTCGTATTTGTTATCAAAATATTGTTTCATTATTTGAGAACAATGACAAAGGATAGTGCGTTTAGCCACCTTACCTTCCATGGAAGTCAATTCACTCTCATCCACTTGTATTCATTTAGGAGTTCTCTTTCATTTTGATGCAAAATTTGTTGTCATTTGAAATGTTGGAGTGACGTTTACATCCACTACAGGCTGACAACTTCGATTACGAGATTGAACCACCGACCATGGTTGTTTATGAGTGACATTTGCATCGGGAGTAACATAATTATTGAAATATTCACAAGATTGTCCATTTACTGATGGATCAATAATATCAACTTCCATATAACCAGCTTCCTTTAATGTTGCATTATCTTCCTCACCCTCTACGTCAGGTATTTGTTGAGGGGGAATGGGAACTATTTGCTCATGTAATGAATGCCGACGATTTCTTGAATCTTCCCTCTTTTTTTCTTTTTAATTTTTTCCTTCTTCTAGTGTAAGCACCTTCCTTGCTGACTTTTGACCTCTATTACGTACATTCCCCATTGAAATCTACCCAAACCTGTACAAAACTATGGAATTATGTAAGTAATGATTAAATTAAACATTGAACAGTTCTCTGTGCACGGGTTCAGACGAATTATGTCTTTTGCTACAGTAAACCTGGCCCACAGCACACAACCCAACATTTTTTATACAACACATATCGCATATGCGATATAACACACCTCCGATATATTGCATATGCGATATTGATACAATGCTTTTTAATTAATGGGCAGGTTTTTTACATGATCTCCAAAACGCATATGCGATATATCGCATATGCAATTTAGTGCATATGGGATATATCGCATATGCGATTCAGTGCTCACTGAATATGCAATTTACATTTTGTCTATGCTTATCAAATATTAAAATATTAAATATCAAATGCATTTCAAACTTGGATTGAAATCTGTTAAACTTCTATAATGAATAGTATGACTATGACGACGATGATTATGAGGATGATGATGACTATGATGGTGATGATAATGATGATGATGAGGATGATGACTATGATGATGAGGATGAGGAT
>LPNX010743394.1:137186-159686 GCA_001517045.1 Pseudotsuga menziesii | reverse complement strand
ATATATCAATTCAAGCTGAAGAGTGGAAAGCTCAACAGGGATCTACTTCAACTGTCCGAAATAAGGTACGAGGTCTGATCCTTTAGTGTTAGACATTTAATTTCTATTGCATATTGGAAAGGATTGATTTTTGGAGTCAAGTTGTCTGTTTTGGTACCCCAAGCCATAGGAATTTCTCTCTGTAACAGAATTGGCGACTCCGCTGGGGAGTTCCTAGTAGTTGTCCTTTGGGGGTTGATTTCTCGACATTCAATGTATTTGAATTGCTCTTTCTCTCTTGTTTATAGGTCGGGTCTGGGGGCATGTATGCCTGGCAGAGTCTGATTGGTGTGAAGTTTGTCTCAGTCTATCTATTTGCCTTGATTTTGTGCATCTTTTTATTCTTGTACACGGGTTTTTGACTTACAGTCGCATATACACGCGGTTTCCTCTGCGATTTCTGCATATACACGCGGGTTTACTACGAACATTCGCGTATACCCTTGTTTTTTCCTTTTGGGGGAAGATAATTGGTTGCTGGGTGAATTCTGATAGTTGTTGAGTCTCCTTTGGCACTGCCTGAGTCTGTTTAGACCTCTGTTTCTGACCAGAAATGTTTTTTTTTTGCCTAAATTTTTATTTTTTTAGGAAAGTTCTTGTCATGGCATTTTCGATTTTTTGTTTAAGATTAGTGCATTAGAGTTATTTTACCTTAGTGCTTTGCTTGAATGTTGTTTATGTGTGCTTGCAGAGTCTAAGGGTGGTAGAATCATTCTTTTTCTTTTTGCATCTCTTTTATTTTCAAAAAATCCAAAAATATTTGCTTATCATCATGCATTGCATTTTGCACTTTGCATTGTACTTGCACTAGATCTAGATTTGCTTTGGAGTACTAGTTAGGACTTCATATAGGAAAATTTGCATTCATCATTTGAAGAAGAATTGTGCATTTCAAGTAGTAGCATACCCTGTTTTCATGGACACAATGCATTTGCATTGATTGTTAGGTGTGCATTTTGCTTCTTGTTGCGTCATAACACCACTAGTTGCACGACCATATCCTATTTTTGAGTAATAAAGCCAACTAAAATCAATGCTAAATAAAATGAATTACACTCTTTTCTTTTCTAGGGTGCACCAACAAGCTTAGGTTTTAGGATCTTGGAATAGTTCGTTGTAAGTCAATTCTCCAAGATCACTAAACAACAACATCTAGGTGTCTGTCCAGGTGAGTGTGTGAAATCCTTGGTATAACAATTGTTCTCAGGATCCTCCTCTCAAACGGGAGTTAAGCACGAGGCAGTGTGAGCGGTTATTGATTGGGATGACCCCTAGTAATAACTGAGTAGCACCAGAGATATTTCCATGATTTTATTCGTATCTGGGGACTCTTTCGAGAGTTTTGGGCTTTGCTACCCTACCCATATGGTCAATCCCACCTACGAATGTCTGCCTGAGCATTGATTATATTGAGGTGACCTTAGTGGCCTTACCTAGGATATCGAGGGGGTACTTGTAGAGGTTATTCTACGGGTGTCCCGGCCAGGTTGGGGTCGGACAGCACAGTCGCTTTACACGTTGAAGCTGAGGGCCACAATAATTCGTTACGTACCTCCTCTTGTTGTGTATGGGAGTCTCAAGCCTCTCCTAAGCGAGACATACCTGCTTCATTTGGGAGCTCACTTATCCAGCCCTTGTTTTCTTGCATTTGGCTTTATACTTTGTTAGTGATTTCGCTGTGCACGATAGTTGGCCTAAGGTTTGTGTAAGTAGAGAGTCTTTGCTATTTTTTGAGTCATTGTGGATTCGAGTGCAGTTCCGCGCCGTTCTCGTCGTTTAGCAGGACTTTCTCCTTCTACTTCTCCTCCTCCTTTGGGAGAGAGACCTAGACAGTCCAGGAGGACTATGTCACACATTGATTCACACACCATGGGGGATTCTTCGAAACATATTCCTGAACCACCTCCTCCCATTTGTGTAGACGATGGGGAATTTACTCCTACTTATGATCCTTCACGTGACCTAGCTAAGTTTGGTCATGTGATTTCTGAGATAGGAACCATGCATGATAGACCTACTCACTCTAGGGCTGATTCCCCTTTGACCCGTTACCAGTATGGCATGACGGAGGACACTGAGACTCATTTTGAACCCGCCACTACTAGCTATGGTAGTTATGGTATGGCTATTTTTCCTATGCATGATTTGACATTTCATGTCGAATCTGAATTTGAGCCTAGCACTATGCCTAGGGGTAATCCCATTCCTTACCTTGCGGAGAGGTTTGGGAGCACTAGTCACATTGCACCTTCCGTCCCAGTGGTGGAAGCTACATCTTATATCCCTCCTAGGTCTAGAGTTAGCGACCCTATTAGGATACCAGACCCGAGATGAGTGACGGTAGGCGGTAGTAAATATATTATTACTTATATTCCTTCGTCCTCAGTTCCTAGTTCTTCAAATGTACATCCTCCACCTTATTCACGTGGTCCTTCGAGTCGGCACATGGCTATGAGTCAGGTCCGTACTTCGGTTACTAGACCGATTGTGTCTCAAGTTTACATACCACCCGTTTCATCGAGAGGCTATGTTCATGCTTCTAGAGGTCAGATTACTACTTCCGCGGCATATATCCCTACTTCTGGTATGTATATTCCTACTTCTGGAGCGTATCTTCCTACCTACGGAGTGTCTCATGGGGCATCGCATGCGATGACCTATGGACCCTATTATGGGATGCAGTATGGACAGGTTTCTTCACCTTACGGAGGTGGGTATCAGCAACCTTCTTACTCTCCTAACTACGGATTTGTAGCTCCTACTAGTCAAGGTCCACCTCATTATGGTGCTTCCACGCCACCCTATATGGGTCATACAAGAGTAGGGAACTATGGCCAAGGCCATGGTGGCAACCAAACCTATGTGAATCAGGGAGCGGTCCATCAACCTCATCATCCTAGGCTCCCTTTCCTCATGACGCTTAACCTTCCTGACTTATCGAGACTTACAAACAATCCTGTGGCTCATGACCCGGCTTGGTTGGCTGTCCCTACCAAGATTCCTTCGGACATACCTAATTTCGAAGGAAAACCAGGAGAGGATCCAAGCGAACACGTTACTACGTTTCACCTATGGTGCTCTTCGAATTCGTTACATCAGGACTCAGTCCACTTGAGACTATTTCAACGCACCCTCACAGGGCCTGCTGTGAAATGGTATATAGAGTTACCTAGGGGCACTTTTACTTTGTTCGAAAACCTTGCAATGACTTTTCTTAATCACTTCCAACTACCAGTGTGCTATGACGTTGGTACTGAACTCTTGTCGACATTTCAGCAAGATAAAGCCACCCATATTTTTGATCATATTCAGGAGTGGCGTAGACGGAAGATATTAATTAAAGCCTTTATACTGCCGAATTTCCTTCTCGAGTGGTTCCTCAAATCGTTATTGCCATATATAGCGAAGGATGTTTCCACATCCGGAGTGCAGAATGAGGAACAAGCAATTTCTAGGGCACAAGAACTGGACTTGATCTATGCTCAGTCTGGTTTGTTGTATGAGATTATTCCCAATGCTCCTCATTCCAGCTTCGATCCCAAGGTCAAACCTGGACCACATGTCAATGGAATTGTGGGTTGCACAAGTGCGAAACCTGCAGATTCGGTTGCAAAACAAGTTGTTCAGTTGTCAATCAACCCATCTGCTTCGGGACAAGCTACAACTTCGTCTCAACCTGCCCAAATGGTGAATGTACTTTCTGTGCAATCGTCGAACCAGAAGGGTAAACAGCAGCCCGGACAGAATAGAAAAAAGGGTAAAAATAATAATCGAAAGGGTGGGAATAAGAATGAGAATGCTAATAATAATGACAAGAACAGTAGAAATGTTGGGGGGGACAAGCAGGCTAAATGTAAGGTTAAGTTCCCTTGCAAGCTATGTAAGGACGATAACCTCACTTACTTGTGCCCTCGGATTGATGAAGCTTCGAGATTCTTAGCACAAGGCCCAGCTGTGCTAACGAACACTTTACCGCATAACCAGAATATGAACTCGAATTCCCATGACCAGTCTAGTGAGAATGATCCACCAGAGACTAGTGCTCGTGGGTGCATTAACATGGTCTGTGCCACGAAGGTTGTGACTCGTGCGAAAGATTATAGTTTGTCACAACCCAGCCAAGGCAAAGAGCCTGATCCACCAGGGTCCCCTTTGCGTATTGAGAAACCTGCGGATAAACCTGAGGCTGCACCTCGCATTCCTAAGGGAGTCCTTAAGCATTCAAGGCATAATCCAAATTCCCGAGCCGCCCAGAATTATTCAGGTGTCAAGGATTTGGGCCACACACCTTGTGCGATGTCTGCATTGGAAGTGCTTCAGAGTTGTCCTTCGCAAAGGAAGGCATTGCTTTCTGCCCTTGGTGTGAACGGAGATGATTCTTCCTCAGTGATTAAATTTGAAACCACAGGATTGCAACCTCGCTTGCCCTACTATGTGTCTCTTTTGGTGCATGTAGAATGTCGTAATATGATCATTAAGCGTACTGTGATGGACGAGGGCGATGTGTCTTCTGTGATTTTTTTGTCCTATTGGAAGGGTCTGGGTTCTCCTGAGCTGTCTAAATCAGCGACTATGTTAACTGTGTTTGATGGGATATCTTTTAGGCCACATGGTATCCTTCCTTCCCTTAAATTCCGTTTGGGGGGGAAGACCATTGTGATAGAGGTTGAGGTGGTTGATGCGCCCCTTGACTACAATCTCTTGCTGGGTAGGAACTGGATGTATAGTATGCAAGCCATTGCTTCTTCCTTATTCCGCGTTGTATGCTTTCCACATAACAGAAAGATTGTAACGATTGATCAAATGGTATTCAAGAATCCTTCTGTTACCACATCTTCAGGAGCTTCAGTCCCGATCGTTGAGCACTCTCAGCCAGCAACTAGGAGTGTGGGTGTAGGCATGTATCCATCCCTTATGGGAAGCTTTAGTTGTCCTGCACCGGTCCTCATGATAGGATCCTATTCCAATGAGGCTTTGACATCTATGACCTCAGTGTCTTTTTGCACGACCCATATGGAATATCCTTGGATTCTTCCTACACTGAGTACTACGAGTGAGCCCGTCAAGACAAGCATGTCGTTGCCTACAGCTATGATCGCTTATCAAGCTAATCTCAAGAGTGTTGTAGAGCCTTGTTCTTCCTCTTCACAGACAGAGGAGGAAGACCCCTATGTGATGTCGGCATGGGCAGTACAGTCTTCTCATTCCCACGACTACCTTGATACAGTTTTCCCTTCAAATGAAGCGATTATCGAGGCTATGTCGGGAGTTGAGCCACCATGGGAGGAACTTCATCATAGATCGTACTTTCTTCTAGTGCTTGACCATTTGGAGCATGAGGATTATAGGGATATTCTTAGTCAGAAAGTTGGTAGTCCTGTGATTCCATTAAGCTCTCCTGGTCCGATGGCTGATGGAAACATGGCGAACATATCGGCAATGATTCCTATCAACATTTCTCGCAATCCTGGCACAATAGAGAATGTCTATATTGGGGCGGAATGTTCCCATGCTGAGATTCTAGAATATACCGAGCTATTCAAGGAATTTCACAATGTGTTTGCTTGGTCTTACGATGAGATGCCAGGTATTGACCCTCAGATTGTCAAACATGAGATTAAGACTTACCCCAACACTAAGCCTATTTGACAATGTTTACGCGCTGTGAATCCTAGGAAAGCACCCACCATTAAGGTAGAGATAGAGAAGCTATTGAAAGCCAGTTTCATCTATCCCGTTCCCTTGATGGAGTGGGTTTCAAACCCCATTCCGGTGGATAAGAAGCAGGGAGCAATCCGAATATGCACTGATCTCCGCAGTTTAAATCGTTTCTATCCTAAGGATAACTTCTCCACGCCATTTATAGATCAGGTTTTGGATGAGTGTGCGGGTAGCGAGGTGTTGTCCTTTATGGATGGCTTTTCCGGGTATAATCAAATCCAGATTAAACCTGAGGACCAACACAATACTGCATTTATTTGTCCTTGGGGAACATTTGCATATCGGAAAATGCTTTTCAGCCTTAAAAACGCCGGAGCTACGTTTCAGCGGGCGATGACCTTGATCTTCCATGATCTCAAATCTATTGTTGAAGTATTTTTGGATGACCTCACTGCTCATTCTCATATGAGAATGCGTCATCCCTATCACTTGAGATTGGTATTTGAAAGATGACGGCACTATTCAGTTAGATTAAATCCTCATAAGTGCATCTTTTGCGTGAATTCGGGTCGTTTGTTAGGATTCATCGTTTCGAAAGAGGGTATAAGAGTCGACCCTTTGAAGGTTGAGGCAATACTTTAGTTGTCTCCCCCGAAGAACATTTGTCATCTTCAGTGTTTGCAAGGCATGGAAAACTTCTTACAAAGATTTGTTGTCAACTTTGCCAATTTGACTAGAGGCTTCATGCGTCTCTTGAAGAAGGATACTCCCTTTGAATGGGATGAGCGAGCCCAAGAGTCTTTCGATGCACTTAAGAGATCCCTAGCATCGACCCCGGTGATTAGTCCTTCGGATTATAGCCGTGATCTTCTATTATATGTGGTCGCGTCTTTATAGACGATTGGTACGGTTTTGGTTCAAAAGGATGAGGAGCTCCAAGAGCATGTCATATATTATCTGATCTGAAACCTGATTGATGCAAAGATTCTTTATTCTCATGTCGAGAAGCTTGCTTTAGCTACCGTACATGTGGTTCAGCATTTGAGACATTATATTCTCCTTCGCCAGACCTTGGTTGTGGCCCATGTCAATCCATTTCGGTTCGTCCTCACCTGAAGGATGATTGGGGGAAAATATAATAAATGGATTGTCATTCTGCAAGAGTTTGATCTTGAGTTTGTTTCGAAAAAATAGAAGAAATCTTTAATCTTTGCAAATCTTATGTCGGATTTTCTGAGCGAGGCCAAGGAGTTGGTTTGTGAAGATACGTTTGTCAATGAACACATATTCTTAATCTCAACATTAGACCCATGGTATGGGGATATCATAGTATATCTACAAACATAGAGGACCCCTACTCACCTCTCGCAATATGAACAATGACGATTACATCACGTCTCTAAGAACTACCTTATAGTGGACAATAGTTTGTACTGCCGTGGGGTAGATTCCATTTTACGACGTTGTTTAACTCATGATGAGGTTGAGGTTGTGATGAATGATTTCCATGAAGGGGCATGTGGTGGTCATTTATCTGGGCTTTCTACAGCTCAAAATATTTTGAGAGCAGGTTATTTCTGGCCGTCAATCTTTAAACATTGTGTTGATGCGGTCAAGAGGTGCCACCCTTTCCAGGTGTTCGCACGTAATATGCGCTCGAAACCTACCCCGTTACATCCCATTATCACCGCCGGTCCCTTCACTAAGTGGGGGATCGATTTTATGGATTGAAACCCAGCCGAGGCTGGGGGGCACCATCACATTATAGTGGCTATTGATTATTTCACGAAATGGGCTGAGGCTATGCCTACAGTAAAATCCGACAGTGAGACAGCCGCTCACTTTGTATTCAACCAAATCATTACTCAGTTCAGGATTCCGAAAGAGCTTGTCACTGACCATGGCTCTCACTTTCAGAACCGTATGATGGAAGAGTTGGCATCCAAGTTAGGGTATAAGCAAGACCACTCCTCTTCTTACTATCCTCAAGCGAATGGACAGGTAGAGGCATTGAATAAATCACTCAAATCCATTCTCCAATGAACCATCACACAAAGCAAGACGAATTGGCACATCATGTTATATCCTGCTTTGTGGGCATATCGAACCGTGGTTAAGAATGCCACTGGTTTTTCTCCATATCAGCTTGTACATGGAGTGGAGTCGATATTGTCGGTTGAATGTGAAATTCCTTCATTGAAGCTAGCTGTGGAACTCTTACCAGACACTTCACCTTTGGAGGAGCATTTGGTTCACCTTGAGCAACTTGATGAGCAGCGTTGGGATGCCTTTTTGGATCTAGAGGTTAATAAACATCGCGTTAAGGTCCAGTATGATAAGTCTGTCCGTCCAAGAGTGTTTAGTGAAGGTGACTTGGTCCTTTTGTGGGTTCAATCGAAAGAACCCTTCAGGGCAAGGAAATTTAATCCTATGTGGCGTGGTCCTTACGTGGTTAAGCGTGTATTAGAGAAGGGTGCCTATGAGTTAGTGGATTACGAAGGGACAGCTTTGGTGGAGCCTAGAAATGGGATCTATCTCAAAAAATACTATGCATGATCTTTAGCCAAGGCTTCTTGTTGTATATTATTGTACAGCTTTGCATAGTTAGGTCTTTTTCTTATCGTGATCGAGTTTGTGATTAGTTTCTGTTTCTTTTGGCAAATGTCAATGGAATATTCCACCTACATAGGATTCGCGGATGGTGCAAGCCGTCACACTCAACACTCAGCCTCTGCTGCTTGAGTGATTTATACTCCTATGGGTTAGGTAATGTCTTCAGGAGGTGTATGTCTACGGCCATCTTCCAACAATGTTGTTGAATATAGTGCCATTATTAAGCTTCTACGAGATTCCATTCTACATGGCATTCTATCTCTTGAGGTACGTCTTGATTCAGAGTTAGTAGTGTCACAGCTCAATGCTTTGTACCATGTTAGAGATCCGACGTTATTGAGAAGGTTCTTACATGTGAGATTGTTAGAATGGCAATTTGACAGTATAACATATATACACATTCCAAGAAATAATAATCAAGTTGCTAACTCATATGCTAACTATGTGCTAGATTGGCATTTGTCTCATTCATAATAAATTAATCATAAGCACATTTACACATGTAAATAAATAAATCGATCACCATAAAACTTTTTATATACATCAAAAATGTGGTAATACATAGTGTCATGATACAAAATTGGGGCTTTTAAAGCCACCATCATATAGTACATGGTAGTACAAAACATATACACTCCCAGGTGTCTAATCCTGTGGAGGAGGAGGAGGGTTGTGATCATGGAATGTCACTACGGCTCTAGCTAGCCGCCGGAATAAACACACCCATGCGCGCGGTACACCCACCACCTGCCGCTACATGGCCTCATGCAAGTCCTCAACTTTTGCCATGGGAACTCTATGAGTCAAAGTTGGTATGAATGCTCTAGAGTGTTCGCTCCGCATCCACACCCGTGATGTCATCTCCTCTTCCCCTCCGTCTATGACGAGGGAAGCCCTCTGGCCTCCATGGTCCCACATCTGCACATGCATGGTAGATGTCACTATGTATTTGTTGAGGCCTGGAAATTCGCAGGCGGCAACAGTAAGGGATTCTCCCCAATCAACGTTCCCAACTAGACCGTTGACTGTTTGGAATAGGGAATCCATCCGGTTTGTGGTCCGGCTACCGTAGGTCAAGAAATGAAAACTGAAGCTTTACCGGTTGCGGCCTGGCCCACCAAGTTTTTGTATTTTGACTTAAAGAAATGATATGCAAGTGCCTAACTAAATACAGGGGGTCAAGATGCAGGGAGCGGTCACAACGTGATGTGCAGGTTCTTACCTCTCGTCTTGTGCTCGCAAGCAACCAAACCAGATACAAAAAGAAATAAACTAACTATCTAGACTATCCCTAAGGAGAAAGGTTATCATTTTGGATGAGCAATACATTTTCACATACATTAAGAGGAATCACAGATAGCTGCTACTTCTTCTAAAGCACATGAACGCTTACAGATATTTAAATAACCGGATAGCCGATCATTTTATGACAACATTTATTGCTCACAGTGAAAAATATCCCAAAAACTACTGAAGAACATTTAACCAAAACATAGGTTCAGAACATTAAATACTCTTACAGTAAATGAAAACACCGCTGAAAACGAAATAGTTCCTCTTCAGCATTATTCATTGAGTTGCGCTGATACATTCCACTTTTCACTCTCTCCGATAGACAAATTTGCAGTTTCCTTTGCAAAACGAAGTAGTTCCTCTTACAAGCAAACATTTACAAAAATTTTCCAGGGGAAAAAGCCCCTTCTCATTCCTACTTCTCAATATTTAAACTAGAACTGTTGCCCCTTGGGCTGCCTTCCAGCGTGTGACTTTTCAGTTTCTTCAACGCTTCATATTCCGATCTTTTGTCAGCATGTGATCATGAAACACTTGGTAACTGATCCGTCTCTGGGAACACGCCTTTACAGCTCCGGACTTCGTCCCCCATTCGCCTCATTTCAATCATACCTCCACCAAACGAGTTAGTCTTTCTTCTCGTCATGGCAGATTGACCGGTCGCCTGGAAACTGCCTGCATTCAATTTAAGAGCATGATTTAAACAACAACTATTATCAATTAACCATCATTCCACAAGGAAATGGCCGAGCGAACCACATCCGGTCCTGGCAATATTCTATGGTTGCCGGCGGGAAAAACAAGTCGGCAGTCAGAAAGAAGTGAGTTTGGGAGCCCGGAGGGACAGCCAGCCGCAACGTCGGGTGGGACTCAAGTCGCAGCCAAGCGAACGCGGGTGGGATAGGCCACAAATCGGACGTCGGACAGTTTTAGTTTCGGACATCAGAAGACTCTAGGAGCCGCAACGGCGGAGGAGGAGAGTTAGAGGATACGCGGAACAGATGGGAAAACTCAATCGGACGTCGGACGACACTCAGATCGAGAGCTGACTATCTCTTCCCGGCCGCAACGGCAGGCGAGCAGAAGCTACGGACAAGCGATTTATAGTTAACATAAATCGGGCGCCGGACGGTTTAGGAAATCGGATGCTGGAACGATCTGGGAGCCGCAACGGCGGCGGAAGAGAAACTCACAGCTTCCGACCTGAAACTAAAAGGGATCCGATTATAGAAAAAACCAAGTATTCAAACAATTTTAATTGTCAGGCACGGCTAGGTTTGTTCTTTCCACAAAGAGGCAACTCTGAAGAGCAAAGATCTCCCCTTTTTCGACTAGCATACCAGGCATCCATGACTCAAACCAAAACTGAACGAGGAAAACATAAACCGACTGACATTCATCTTCGAAGTAAAACAAAAAACAGATATGCCTGAGAGGCTCAATCCTTTAACGATCAAACCAAGTAAAATGATGAGGAGGGGCCCAGAGTTTAAGTAAAAATAAATTCGGGGAGGACGGTTGCGGAAGCAACAACTGGCGATTTCCTGGTGAACCTAGATCTCTGGGTGACTTTTCTTTGAGTGGCAGACTGTTTCACAATCAAAACACACTAAATGAAACCTTCCAGCTATCCAGATTGCTCAAATGATCTGAGTGTGTACCTTGATCACTGATGCTAGTCCAATTCGGGGAAAGTGGAAACCAAAACCTTCAAGTCCAGATAACTCTGTTAGGGCTAGAGAATGAGTTTAATTTTTTACCTCTGTCTTCAGGTAGCTCACAGCATGGACACCACAGGATTGCAGCAGATACTAAACAGCAGTATTCGTTTGTTCCTCATTCCCATGCCATTTTAACACTTTGGTGCTTTGGAATTTTGTCCCTTTCATTTTAGTCTTTCTGTGCACCTTTCTTACTGAATTTTAATTCAGGATCCTCTATCCCATAGTGTCCTTTTGTGTGAGTGATATATTTTAAGATTCAGCTCACGGACGGAGAGGATATTTTGGCTTTAAGTATTTACGATTTAGCACCTGTTTTGATTTATGATGCTTTATAGAAGTCTTGACTCTTATTTGCCTTTTGGCCTTCATTTCTTGGCATGGGATCATTTATATATAATACGCTGTTCACCCTGCTTCTTCCCATGGGTCCTTTACTGTCACCCCTTAGAACATTTTAAATGTGATGTGGATGGAGCCCTGACATAGTACTCCAGACTGTTCGAATCCGGTTTAATTCACAGGGGTTAACTGGACTTCAATGCACACAACATTTTATTTGAGAAAACTGCTAGGCTGGAAGAAATCTTTTAGCAATACACAGGCTGGCACTCAACGTATTTGTTATTCCCAAAAGACCTTAATATCCTCCAGACAACTGCAAGTTCGTTCCCTTTATTGAAATCAAAACTTAAAATTAAATCAAACGAAAGCATGACTTGACAACAATCACATAGCTTATTTATATACAAGGCAAAAAATATCAAAGAAAATCAAGAAAAGTAGGGCTTGAGAACCAAACCATTCACTGGCAAGTTTTCCTCCCATCCCTGTAAATCTTGCGGCTTATAAGTAGCAGAGCCAAGTTTGGCTATAATCTGAAAAGGGCCTACCCATAACTGCTGGAATTTCGTATGCTTTCCTTTTTCATCATGGGGGTGGTCCCACTTGAGGACTAAGTCTCCTACTTCAAAGTCCTTTTTCCCAGCTTTATACTTGTCAAACCATATTTTGACTACCTCCTGCTGTTGTTTCAAACGTTCTCTAGCCTTGGATCTGGCTTCTTCTGCTTTTAGGAGATTATATATTCTTATTTGCAGAACCTCATCATCCGACCTCCTAGACTCTTGAGCTAGTATGGAAGATGGTAGCAGAATGTTGGGAGGCAGGATGGCTTCCTTTCCGTACACAAGGGTATAGGGTGACACTCCTACTGCAGACTTGGGGGTGACTCTGTCAGCCCACAGGGCGTTGGGTAAGGCTGAGTGTCAACTTCGTTGGTTTTCTATGACAGTCTTCTTCAGGATTCTAATAAGGTTTTTATTGGAGGATTCGGCCAGGCCATTCCCTTGCGGATAGTAGTTGGCAGAATAATGTAATTTTATCCCTTTCTCATGAGCAAATGCAGTCAATTTAATTGATGAAAAGTATTTAGCATTATCAAAAACTACTGAAATTGGAACTCCAAACCTGGTCATGATATGATCTTGTAGGAAACTGATGACTTCGTTTTTGTTTATCTTGCGCAATGGGATGGCTTCAACCCAACGAGTGAAATAATCGGTCGCAGTAAGAATGTACTTGTGCACCAAGGAAGAATTCGGTTTTATTTCTCCAATAATGTCCAGCCCCCATTGTTCAAATGGTTCGGTAATCATAACAGGCTTTAGGGGTGCTGCTGACTTGGGCTGTCTTCCGCCGCACCTTTGACAAATGTCACATTTCCTGACATGTGTGTGTGCATCCTTAAAGAGTGTAGGCCAATAGTATCCGGCTCTAAGGATTTTGTGGGCCGTAGTGTCACCTGAATAATGTCCCCCAGCCGGACCTTCATGTAATTCTGCCATTAATTTCTCAGCATCTGCTTTCTCCAAGCATCTCAGGAGGACTCCATCGTAGTTTTTTTTGAATAACACGCCTTCCACAATTTGGTAGGAAGCTGATTTCAGACGTAGCACTCTCCTTTGTTTGAAATTCCAATGCTCTGGCAATAGCTCGGACTACAAGTAATGCACAAGGTCCCTATGCCAGGACTTAGGGGCTGTAAACAGAGAGCATACATCCATTACATGCAATTCAGCTTCATCTTCCCATGCTTGTTCTTCATTATTCCTTCTTCCAGTCATTAATTTGCATAGCCCTTGACCTTTCACTATAGTGGCTGGCTTGAATTCAAGGTCGTATTCTTGAAGGGCTGTGACCCAGTTGCCCCTTCTTTCTCCTAATTCTTTTTGAATGAGAAGGGATCTTACAGCTGGGTAAGGGACTATTACCTTGGTCCGATTCTTCAATATATAAGGCCTGGATTGTTTTACTGCCTTGAACACTGCGTAAGCCTGCTTATCAATGGTTGGGTAGTTTAATTCAGCTCCTTGTATCCCAGTGCTCATAAAAGAGATTGGGAATTCATCACCCCCTTCTTCCTTTTGCGTGAGTACAGCTGCTAATGAATCATCGGACGCAAAAGTATACAAAATAAAGTCCTTGTCAAATTCTGGACTTTTAAGAGAGGGCGCATGTGCAACAGCAGTCTTGATTTTACTGAAAGCATTCTTTTCAGTCTCAGTCCACTTAAACTGTGCATTTTGCTTGACCATCTGCTGTAATGGTTTAACAGTCTGGGAAAAATCAGGCACGAACCTACGTACGAAGTTTATTATTCCCGTGAAGGATTGCATTCCTTTTTTATTATGGGGCATGGGGATTTGCTCAATGGCTTTGATTCTTTCTGGGTCTATAGATATACCTCTCTTTGAAACTATATGCCCCAGTAACTTGCCTTCGGTGACTGTAAACACGCATTTCTTAGGATTGAAGGAAATTCCATACTTCCGACAGCGCTCGAAAATTTGCTTGAGGTGGAACGCATGCTCCCCTCTTTTCTTTGAAAATATTGTGATATCATCAAGGTAGACCACTACACTTTGTCCAATCAGTCCGCGGAAAGCTATGTCCATAGCTCTCTGAAATGTCGCGCCAGCATTAATCAGTCCAAAAGGCATTCTTCTATATGCGAAAGTTCCCCATTTAGTTCTGAATGTTGTCTTTAATCTATCTTCCTCAGCCACTAACACTTGGTTGTAGCCAGAGAATCCGTCTAACAATGAAAACAATTCAGAACCAGAAACCATCTGCAACAATTGCTCCATGGGAGGCACCAGATAGTTGTCTTTGTCTGAGGCGCGGTTTAAGTTTTTGAAGTCCACACACAGTCTGATTTCTCCCGACTTTTTTCTGACTGGCACCAAATTTGACACCCATTCTGAATGCCGAACTTTAAAAATAATCCTAGCGTTCAATAATTTTTTTACCTCACTTTGAATCAGTGGCTCCAACTTTGGGTGCATCCTCCTTAACGGCTGCTGATATGGCTTGGTGCCTGCCTTAATAGGGATGACATGCTTGATAATTTTGGTGTCATAGGTCTTTAAATCTGCGTACGTCCATGCAAAGATATCTTTGTATTGTTTAAATAGACTGAGGAACCTGTCTCTTTCCGTCGGCGAACAGCATTTGCCGAGGTTCACGAACTTGGGATCCGTTTCAGTCCCTAAGTTTATTAGCTCGAACTGTAGCGTTGAGCTGTGTGTCTTCACATTAGCAGGTCTTCTAAATTTTTCGTTTAAGTCAAACATCTTCTCTAGTGTTCTGACCCCTTTGGGAATGAAATTGTCATATTTCATTTCAGCCTGATGTTCCTCATTGTCGATAATGGCCCCTTTAAAGGCCTCGTCATTGGTCAAGCATTCGATTATTTGCTGATCATCGTCAAATACTCACAAGTTGGTAATCATGTCGGGTACAAATGGCCTGAAAAGCAGTTCAATAGAGCATTTGTTATTAGTGGGAACCAACCTGGCGGCTGATGTAGCTAGAAGATCAGCGGTTGCATTTTTTATTCTTGGGATTGAAATAATGTTAAATGCATGAAAACATTTAAGCAACTCCCATACCTCATTTTGGTAAGCTTTCAAATGAGGGGAAACACAATGTGTTTGATTTCTTATTTGCTTTACGACTATTTTCGAGTCCCCAAAAACTTTTAAATTACTAACCTGTAGCTCGATTGCTTTCTTGAGTCCCTGCAGCAGTGCTTCATATTCATCCGTATTGTTAGTACATTCAAACTCTAATCTACAGGATAGGAAGTGCTTTTTTTTTGTGGATCAATGAGGACGCAACCGGCCCCTGACCCTTCTAACGTTTTCGAGCCATCAAAAAACAAAGTCCAAAACACATTATCTACTGAAACAGAATCTACTCCTACTGCTAAATCTACTATTTTACATTCAAACTCATCATCCTGAGAAAAACGAAGGAGATCAGGCTGGGTGTCAGATGTGTCGCTGGCCTCTTCCGCTTGATAATTCCTTGGTTCCAGTTCGAGAAAGTAGTTTCCTAACACAGATTCGACTAGTATGTTATTCTCATTCAATTGAGTAACATTGTGCTTCATGTGAGGTTCTCCCAAAACCTTAATCTGATTGGGACTCCCTTTGTATGGCAGCCAAAGATGTGACCAATCTGAGGCAAAATATCCATTCAACTTAGCTGACCAATTTCTGCTCAACACCAGGCCGTAAGCGTCTGGTATATCAGCCACCACGATGTTAATAACTTGGCATACTCTGTCATCGGATGCTAGGCGGATTAGGACATCTTCCATTTCACCAATCACCTTAACGTCTGTCCTATCCAACTGCACCACCCTCCACGTGGATGGCTTAGGATGCCCGTTTATTTTCTTACATACTGATATGGGCATGACATTTATTGACGCTCCTGAGTCTACCAGACAATTGTGCACGTTATGATTAAAGATTTCGAACGTCAGGAGGAAAGGTGGATGTTTAGTTTTAGACATACCTCCGGTACTAGCTTCTCCAATTTCTTCTTCATCTCGAGGTTGATTATCGGCGGGCAGCTTTTCTCCTGACGTTTCAAGTTCCTTTAACAACTTTTCTTTCAGCTGGGGTACTTTGCACATTTCAAACAGCGGGACATTTGCCTTTATCTTCTTTAAATCTTCAACAAGGTCATATTCAATTTGTTGTTTAATGGACTGAGATTGATCAGCACTCACCTTCTCTTTATTTGGTTTAGGCAACGCTCTGTTCTGTTTAGGATCTTGGCTGGTAATGGTGAATTCCGGAATCTGATCAGCCAAGGATTTATCTTGAAACTTCTTCTTGATATTTCTTTGCAACCTTCGGATCTTTGGGAGCAGAAGACTGTCATCACTAACCGTACCTTTGCTTCTAGTTGTCACGTTAGCTTCCCTAATGTCTCTATGTCCTTGAGTATTTTCCTCTTCTGCATCTAATAAGGAGACCGAATTCCATAATGCCATGGTCTCTTCTTCCTATTCTTTTGTAGAAGTAGAAGCGGTACTTTCTTTCTTTTCATCATCATCTTCTTCTGTTAATCTCGAATCCAACATCTGGTTCATGACCAATGTCATTGAATTTATCCATTGCGGACAGTTCTTTTCGGAATGAGGATGTTGATGAAAGGTACAGAAATTTTCCATCCCTATCTCAGTCAGATTCATGGATGCAGCTTTTTGAGGAGGAGGTTGGGGTTGATTGTTGTCATCTCTTCTCTTATAATATGGCCTGAAGAACTTCTGTGCTTCTTTTTCTTTTTCTAAGTCTATGATCTTATTGGACAGCTTTTGCATCATTTTAGCCATGCTTTCATAATCTGGGGTCTTTTCTTCTTTAGGCTTAGTGAACAATAAGATTTTTCTGCCCGCACCTTTCTCTCTTGATTGCTCTGGATTGTCTTCAATGCTTTCTCTTTCTGCTTCCACCACTTCTGCTTCTTCATAGGTTTCTATCAAAGTAGGCTTGGCCCTACCTTTCGCAAACATGGCCAAGTCAGGGCCCAACGCTGAAGTGTAGTATTCAATCAGTACTTTGTCTGAAGGCTTATCTGTTTCCGAGAAATTTTTAAGATATGCTGCAAACCTTTGTGTGAAACTGTGCACTTTTTCCTTTTTCTCTTTCTTCAATGCACACAGTCCTTTCATGAGGGCAGCGTGAGTCTTTTGGACTGCGTACTTGCTCCTGAACATTCTTTCAAAGGTATCCTAGTCTGGGATAGAGTTGGTGGGCAATCCAAAATACCAAGAGGCCGCAGCTCCCTTAAGGGTATGCGGGAAAAGTCTACAAACCACATCTTCATGTTCGCCCGCCCTTAATCCTTCTATGGCTAGATAGAAACTCTGCAAATGATCATCTACTAATATCTTCTCATTGGGATCAAATTTGGGCAACAACTTCTCAAAGGCTTGAGGGAGGTCATGCAAAGGGGGGGTGAGGTTTAGGGGTGATCTGGCTCTCCATGCCGGTGGTGGTGGATTTGGTGGTGGGGGCGGAGGTATTTTTTCGTTAACGCCGGCCATGAGTAAAGGTGGTGACTGTGGAGGTGAACCAACAGGGGTATGAACAGGAGAAATGTAAGGGGTTTCCGGGCCTTCTTGATTCAAGGGTAGCTCAACCTCTTGTAAGGCAGTCTCTACCATCTCTTCCCAGTCTCCAACCAGTACCGAATCTTCCACTATGGGACGGTCTTTCTTCTTGTATTCTCTTCTAGGAAATTCGTGAATAATTGGCAACCCTCCAATCTTCTTTACATAAGCACGGGTGTGTCTTCTCAGATCATTAACAATTTCGTTGTGAACAGGATATAGATGTTCTCTGTTTTCTTCTTTTGGAATTGGATTATGTGGTCCACTACTTTCAGAACTGTAACCAGCAGAATAATCTCTAAAAAACGGGTTTCCTCGACTAGCTATGCACTGGCGGCCCTCCTTCTAGCGCCAATTCTGTTGAGGCTTGGAAATTCGCAGGCGGCAAAAGTAAGGGATTCTCCCCAATCAACGTTCCCAACTAGCCCGTTGACTGTTTGGAATAGGGAATCCGTCTGGTTTGCGGTCCGGCTACCGTAGGTCAAGAAATGAAAACTGAAGCTTTACCGGTTGCGGCCCGGCCCATCGAGTTTTTGTATTTTGACTTAAAGAAATGATATGCAAGTGCCTAACTAAATGCAGGGGGTCAAGATGCAGGGAGCAGTCACAACGTGATGCGCAGGTTCTTACCTCTCGTCTTGTGCTCGCAAGCAACCAAACCAGATACAAAAAGAAATAAACTAACTATCTAAACTATCCCTAAGGAGCAAGGTTATCATTTTGGATGAGCAATACATTTTCACATACATTAAGAGGAATCACAGATAGCTGATACTTCTTCTAAAGCACATGAACGCTTACAGATATTTAAATAACCGAATAGCCGATCATTTTATGACAACATTTATTGCTCACAGTGAAAAATATCCCAAAAACTACTGAAGAACATTTAACCAGAACATAGGCTCAGAACATTAAATACTCTTACAGTAAATGAAAACACAGCTGAAAATGAAATAGTTCCTCTTCAACATTATTCATTGAGTTGCGCTGATACATTCCACTTTTCACTCTCTCTGATAGACAAATTTGCAGTTTCCTTTGCAAAACGAAGTAGTTCCTCTTACAAGCAAACATTTACAAAAATTTTCCAGGGGAAAAAGCCCCTTCTCATTCCTACTTCTCAATATTTAAACTAGAACTGTTGCCCCTTGGGCTGCCTTCCAGCGTGTGACTTTTCAGTTTCTTCAACGCTTCATATTTCGATCTTTTGTCAGCATGTGATCATGAAACACTTGGTAACTAATACGTCTCTAGGAACACGCCTTTACAGCTCCGGACTTCGTCCCCCATTCGCCTCATTTCAGTCATACCTCCGCCAAACGAGTTAGTCTTTCTTCTCGTCGTGGCAGATTGACCAGTCGCCTGGAAACTTCCTGCATTCAATTTAAGAGCATGATTTAAACAACAACTATTATGAATTAACCATCATTCCACAAGGAAATGGCCGAGCGAACCACATCCAGGCCTGGCAATATTCTATGGTTGCCAGCGGGAAAAACAAGTCGGCAGTCAGAAAGAAGCAAGTTCGGGAGCCTGGAGGGACAACCAGCCGCAACGTCGGGTGGGAATCAAGTCACATCCAAGTGAACGTGGGTGGGATAGGCCACAAATCGGACATCGGACAGTTTTAGTTTCGGACATCAAAAGACTCTAGGAGCCGCAACGGCGGAGGAGGAGAGTTAGAGGATACGCGGAGCAGATGGGAAAACTCAGTCGGATGTCGAACGACACTCAGATCGGGAGCTGACTATCTCTTCCGGGATGCAATGGCGGGCGAGCAGAAGCTATGGACAAGCGATTTATAGTTAACATAAATCGAGCGTCGGACGGTTTAGGAAATCGGACGCTAGAACGATCTGGGAGCCACAACGGCGGCAGAAGAGAAACTCACAGCTTTCGACCTGAAACTAAAAGGGAGCCGATTACAGAAAAAACCAAGTATTCAAACAGTTTTAATTATAAGGCATGGCTAGGTTCGTTCTTTCCACGAAGAGGCAACTCTAAAGAGCAAAGATCTCCCCTTTTTCGACCAGCATACCAGACATCCATGACTCAAACCAAAACTGAACGAGGAAAACATAAACCGACTGACATTCATCTTCGAAGTAAAACAAAAAACAGATATGCCTGAGAGGCTCAAGCCTTTAATGATCAAACCAAGTAAAATGATGAGGAGGGGCCCAGAGTTTAAGTAAAAATAAATTCGGGGAGGACGGTTGCAGCAGCAATAGTATTGTCGTGCAAAAACATGTCTTTTTGATTCCACATAATCAAGAAAATACAAAAAAAATTAAATAACTCAAAAAAATTTTAAAAAGAGTGAGGGTCGAGATTCATTACCTATGTCTCCATATGCCGATCCTGGTGGCAATGGCATGTCCGGATCCCCCCAGAAATCTATCCCTGCATAGGGGTAGTCATCTATGGCAACAATCTGTCATCGCCACCATGGAAAGAAGTCATTTGGATATGGGTTGGCCACCCTACCACCGCCCAGTCTGCGCATAGAATCTACCCAACGTCGTTGGGCCGGATCTCGAACCCCGTGGAGAGGAATTTCCACTCTAGGGCTCAATCCTAGAACACGCTCGAAGCAAAACATGCTCATAATACTACTGAACCCAAAGTTTCGTATCATGCCTTCCTTACACTCATTGAGCTGGTGTTTCATGTTGCTCATTAGTGTAGTACTCCATTCGTATATGGTGGGTCTCATACACTCCACCGCATAGAACATCAGCGGCCATGAGGCCTAATGGAGTGATCCTAAGCCTACTATCCTGCCCAACATTAGTAATATGGCCTTTAGGCCCAGCACTTGTACACCATTGGTAGGGACTTGAATCCCCACCTTCTCAGTATCTGGGTAGCACTACACGACTATGTACTCTTCGATAGTAAGGCCATCTCCTGGCCCACCTTAGGAACGAAGGTTCATCACCTCCCCTCATCTAGAAAGACCAGTGATAAAGTATATGTCCTCCACCTCTATGGTGAGGGACATCCCATCAATACGGAAGGACTCCAAGTCTAGATCCCAATAGTCTACCAGCATCTGTAACAGTCTTGGTTTGGCCCTCAAACCACCAAGACACCAAAACTTGTAGAGTCTGCATGCACGTAACGCTTGTTGAGCCCTTAAGTCAGCCCTTACTGCTTCCTCTACTTCACCATGCTCGCGCTCTCTCAACTCTAGCACCATCCTGCAAGAGAATTTGGAAAATTGCCAATTAGTTTCTTAGAAAATCACATGCGCGGCTTCATACGCGACTGTTTTGCAAACAGCCGTGTATGTACGTGGATTCTAGCCCCTTTTCCACGTATATCTAGCCCTATACGCAAAAAAATATTCGATATCTGCATGGGCCGCAGTGCTCATGTAGAGATGGCCTTAAGAACCTCATTTAACCATGAAAACTTACAAAAATTATATCAAAATGCAAGAGGAGAGCATGAGTAAATACCTGGAAGAAATGGTTGTGAATTCCACCGGCTGGATCTCTTGGAATTTGTAGTTGAAAATCAGAGCTCAAATGGGTAAAAGTATCAAATGATTTATATTTTTTACTATTTATAGAAAAAATTTCAAATATTTGAAAAATTTTACCCCCTTTCCTATAGTTTCGACATTTTCTAACCATTTTGGACCGTTTTTGACATAATTGGTGATGTAGAAGACCTATTTCAGTGTCGTTTCAGCCTTTGGATTGACTCTTTCATTCCAATCTCAGGTATCATGTCTAAACTGGCATATAGGTTAGGTTCACCACCGTTTGCATTTTGCATGACCTTATGACCATATCATCATGTCCTTAGGTATGAACCCACTCTATTATGTCATGGAACCTTCTTTCTGCTTTAGAAGTGGCATGATACGAGTAGTAGAGCTTCACCTTACATGGGTACCCTAGTTAGCACCTTATTTGCATTTGGTGCCCATGCCAACATTTTCTCCTTTAGGGTGTGGGAGTCTATTGTATAGTACTGCCATGACATTTTGCAAGAGCCTCATACTCCTCTTGATCTTATGCTGGCCTATTTCCCTCAAGACTCCCTTATGTCAAGTTGTGAATGCATTATCATGAGCTTTTCCTGCCTTATTGAGCTTTATGCCGGCTCCCCTGACATTGCGTTTCAGCCATATAGCACGAGCTTGTCTCATGTCTAGCCATGCAGAGCCATTTTTTATATCCTTCGCAGCTTGATTCCCTTTTTACAGGGAGGGGATTTTCCCCCGAGTGTCGATATCCTACACATGTATCCTTGCATTGAGCATAGGTATGTTCCACTACTTGGAACTAGTTTGTTTTCCCTTATGACACTCGTCTCCTCCTAGTTTGTAACTATAAAGCTAGTTTATTCTTTTTTCAAGCTTTTCAAATAACTGAAAAAGTCCAAAAAAATCAAAAAACCAAAAATCCGGACAAGGAAAGATGTTATCTTTGGCAGTTGTTGAGTCGTGTCTCCTTCGAACAGAGCACTGTATATCACATCCATTGGTTGGGTTATAGTTTGACTTTAGGAGTTGTACTCGTTTATCTAAGTTTATCTCCACCAACTGTTAAGCTTCCAGTCCCTATGGAGCCTCTGTTGATGCCTCCTGTGTCACAGAGATGTCCCAGTTTGTATATCGAGTCTATGATACCTTCATTCAGTCACCATATGTCATTATGCTCTTGTTCGAAGGAAGTTGAAACC
>LPNX010743394.1:101763-136966 GCA_001517045.1 Pseudotsuga menziesii | reverse complement strand
TTGAGACTTGCAGTCATCAGTGGCAGGTTCTCTCGCCATCGACAGTTTCTTGGGAATACATCAATGTCCCCTGATCGATGGATTCTCTCAAGTGTTCAAACTCAACACATTTATTCACACTTGTTAGTTTGCACTCTAGTAACTTGATTCCCATTTTCATTATCGGTGGGTGATCTCACGTCTGTTAACGGTATACATTAATGACCGGTAATCAGATGATGGACTACTATGTTCGACCTCGACACCTCTATTCGCATAGTAGGACATGTACTCATAGCGGTTTGTGTAGAAGACCTTCCAGATTGGTGGCATCTCTTATATGCTACCTCCTTGATCGTGCCAGTGTTCATGAGATTTCAACTCTCGTGACTTGATTCCAGTATATGTCAGACATTTCCAGCCACTATGGATATCTTGATCTATTATATATCTTCAACCATTTTAGAGATCATGGTCCTTTGTATATCTTCATCATGGAGATTCTGATCTATGTATATTGTACGTGGCAATGACCACATATGTGATATCATGTATTTTGCCTATTCATGGCCATTGTACTCTTATGTATCCGAGACTGCTATATGTACTTGCAGTTATATGCAGAGTTGTATTATTGTACTATGTTGATTGGGTGGTTGGTATTCCATTTGGGATCCTTCATCACTCCACTTCTCGGATGGACTTATAATGTATTTCGACCATCGTATAACCCCTCTAATCTCATACATTAGGGGGCATCTGTTATAGCAGATTTCACCACTCTAGGTGAATCACACTTTGTATGGCCTTCCCCTGTCTCATTGCAGACTCCTTAGACCCTATGGACCACTTTTTGTCCTTTGATGTTTCCTTGATCATCCATAAAAACATATGAAAAATGATATACGCGGCTTTTAAACCTATAACCACGTACATACGCGGGTTTGACCCATATAACCGCGTACATCGGGATGTGTGCATAATCCAAATCCTTTTGGAGTTTTCCTTGACATGGATCCGACTCATTTGACTCCTGGCCTTCCATATGCCTTGAGATCGCTCGGATTCGACCTTTCATTATCCCTTTGAAAGCTATATAAGGAACCCCTTGGTACATTGAAGGCATAAGAGAGAATTGAGAGCAAAAAAACTATAGTCCATTGTTGTCGGAACTTATGCATGAGTCTGCATCCCTTTGTCCCTTGGATCACTTTGGTGTTCTTCCCAAGCTTTCCTTTTGCTTGTGAGCTTGCTATCGAGAGATGGAGGATTGAAGTGGTGGAGGCCCAAGTGGGGGATTCAATTTCTCCGGTTCGCAGACGTGCCGTCAGAGGTTGTATCTATCTTGTAATCTCCAATTTATATTAATATAAATATCTTTTCTTGTCCAATGATGTGTATTTGAATGAATATTTTATCCATGGGAATATGTCAAATGCTTTTACATTATTTATTATATATGCTAGAATAGATCTAACACCATGATATATAGTATGTTTGTATTGTTTACTTGTTGTTGAGGAAGTAATATATCAATTCAAGCTGAAGATTGGAAAGCTCAACGGGGATCTACTTCAACCGTCCAGAATAAGGTACGAAGTCTAATCCTTTAGTGTTAGACATTTAATTTCTATTGCATATTGGAAAGGATTGATTTCTGGAGTCAAGTTGTCTGTTGTGGTACCCCAAGCCATAGGAATTTCTCTCCGTAATAGGAAGTACCCCTAATTGTCACCTAAAGTCAAAGTTTTCCATTTTTTCCAGTATTATGTGGCATCTAAAGTGTCTTTAAAGGAGTCCATGATTGTGCATCATCCCATACATCATCCATATATGCTTGTGAAATTTTAAAAACTAGGTCATAGATCTCTGCATTGATTTTATTCCAATGTAGTGTATTTGTATATACATCACTTACATATGTGCCTAGGTTATTTGGTGATGTTGTAGTTAGTTTCTAACTACTTTTTTTTATTAATTTTAATCTTTTATGCTATGGTAAGCTTTAGGATTTACATGGTAAAGACCTTGGTTATGAAACAATGTGCATGTAATCTAGAATAACTGAAAGTATGTTAATAATTACATACAATCAATCATATAAGTTTATCTATTAGAACAAAGGATTTTCAATACCAATTCCATTTTATTACCTAGGTAGGGCAGACTTTGCTTTATGTCTGGGAAATCTTCCACATTGATAATTCTAGACAATAAAAAGAGTCTAAGGTTTTTGTTCCTAACTTACTTTTTATTCTTCAAAGCTTTAATATCCTACATCGTAACCTAGAAGAAAATTTACCTATGAATCATGTACAAGCATTGAGTTTGCATTATCTTTGAAAAATATAAGTAAGCCTCGGGCTAACCTTAAGCCTCTTCAGTAAGAAAAGAAAACAAATATCAGAATCATATACATGCTGGAATTTAAATAACTGGTCTGAAATTCAAATTGTTCTAACTCATTAAATTTCAAGGCTTAAAATGAATACAGATTGAATATTGTTAGTAGTATGTGTATTATAAGTTAGTAAGTATTTTTGTAACCCTTCAGTTACAGTTAGCCAAGAGTATTAACTCATAAGTTTCTCTTAATGTCTTTCCTTGTAATCTATCTGATAATTAAACTAAATTTATTTATAAAACTAGCATTTTAGGCTATGAATTAACAGTAAATGTCACAAAGAAAATTTTCAGTTTTTTGTGAAATTTTGGGGATGTCACATATGGTATCAGAGCACATGTTTAGACACTAGGCCTGAAGTGGCTCAGCACACGTAAACAAAAATTAAATAGAAAGGATGGATACTAATTTATGATTTTAAATGTTGTACAAAATATTTTCTGAATTAGAATTGCAGGTATGGAATAAATCGAAGAGTATGCTGAAGAGAGGTCCCCATTAAATGAACAAAATAATTCTGGAAAAGAACCTATTAAAGAAGATATAACTAATAAATCATTTGAATTACTGTAGACAGTTAAGGATCTAAAAACTAAAATGGAGACCGTTAAAAAAGGAAATGAGAGAATCCTAAGAGCTCAAGAGGAGTTGAATCAATTACTGCTGGAAAAGTTTCATAAGGAATAAAAGGATAAATAAATAGAGTCTGACAATACATCCTATCAGCATAAGAGTGAAAGGTCAAAACACTCTAAAATTGAAAGCAGTTCTTCTTCTGAAATTTGTGGTAACTCGCACAGAAAGAAACACCAGTATTCTAGTGATAGTAGCGAGAGTAATTATCACTCTAGAAATAATAAGTACAAGCCCTCTGAAGAGATTTATGGGGAGTTTAAAAATATTGAACCACCAACTTTTAATGGAGTAACAGAGAAAGGAGAGGAAGCCAAAGCATGGCTGTCCAAAATGAAAAAGTACTTTCAAATATATAATTACTCAAATCAGTTAAAAATGAGAATGGAAATATATAACTTAATTGGAAAAGCTGACATTGGTGGCAGGACATAAAACAATTTAAGGGCATAAAAAAGAAGAAAATAAACTCGAGCATTTTTAAAAAGTATTTTAAAAATAAATTTCTGTCATGACAATATTATGAAGACCGAGCTAAAGAATTTTATGACCTGAAGTTGGGAACTATGAATATGAAAGAATTAAATAGAAAATTTTTAAGCTTACTATGATATGTGCCTTATATTGTTGATGAAAAACATGTTAGATTTTTAACATTTAAGCTATATGATCTTAGGATCTTATCTGAGAGAATAACAAGCACAACAATAAATCACAAGAGACAATGAACACAAATATTTTCTTCGGGGAAACCATAAAGGAGAAAACCCCACAACTTCCTCAGAGATAGAATCATCACTAAAAGTAAAAATCAAAGATACAAAGATGATCTCCCGACAGTAGTACTCTATCTCTCTTGTCCCGACTTCTTCTCTCTCTCTCTCAGTTATGTGCTACAACTGAGTGTGTGTGTCTGTGTGATAAATAGAGAGGATCACTTTATATTTATAGTAATTCCCAACTTGATATTAAATCACCAGGACCGACTTCTCTAGGAGAGTCTAATAACCCTAGTGCCCCGCAACTACGGGGACTTTAACCCTTGAACAATAAGGAGAGTTACCCTCAATGACTTTACATGACTTATTTACTTTATTAATTCTCTTGATAGGATCATCGGGGTATGACAAGACACAATTACATCATCGATACTCCCAATAGGGACATTGGGGTATAATATACTAGTGAATACATTCCAAGGATACAAATACATCAACACTCCCTCTTAACTAGGAAGGTATTCTTTCGACACAATTTATCAACACAAGTCTTCTTCTCTAGGTCATCAATGGATCATTATCAATTCATCATCATCAAGTTTGGATCATCACCGGATCGTCATCAAGTCCTCATCATCAAGTCATCATCATCAAGTCTGGATCATGACTGGATCATCATCAAGTCTGGATCATCACTGCTTCTTCTATCTCAAACAAATGATACTATCTCTCAATTATAATCGTCATAGGAAGTTCTACAGAGACAACCCTTTTTCATGCTAGTTTTAGGCCTAGACTCCATGTAGATATTCATCGTCTTTAGCACTTATATCTGACCATGGAATGAACCATGTCAGAAAGGCCCGCCCAGTACTTCCATTTGACCATGGGAGGAACACATCCAAGAACCATGTGAAAAAGGCATGCCCAACACTCACATCTGACCATGGGAGGAACACCTCCAAAACCCATGTCAAAAAGGCCCAGCACTCACATCCGACCTCATCTTATCAGAAAGGATTTACACTTACATCGGACCTCATCTTGTTAAAAAGGCTCTGCACTTACATCTGATCATGTGGGAACACATCCCACAATCACATCAGAATGGCTCTGCACTAATATCTGATCATGTGGGAACACATCCCGCAATCACATCAAAATGGCTCTGCACTTATATCTGATCATGTAGGAACACATGCAGCAATCACATCAGAATGGCTTTGCACTGATCATGTGGGAACACATTCCACAATCACATCAGAATGTCTCTGCACTGATCATGTGGGAACACATCCCACAATCACATCAGAATGTCTCTGCACTGATCATGTGGGAACACATCCCACAATCACATCAGAATGTATCTGCATTGATCATGTGGGAACACACCCCACAATCACATCAGAATATCTCCACACTTACATATGACCATGTGGATCCCAGCCTTCCACGATGTCAGAAAGGCTAACAGACACATCAATTCCCTTTGGAGGGAACCTCAATCTAGAGAACACCAAGCTTCTCCCTGAAGTACTCAAACTTCACTCTAGCTAATGGTTTGGTCAACACATCAGCTATCTGCTTGTCCGTCACAACATATTATAGCTTCATTGCTCCTCTCTGCACCATATCCCTGATATAGTGATATTTGATCTCAATATGCTTTGACTTGTCATGGAAGACTGAATTCTCTGATAAGTTCACAAAAATCTGGTTGCCACAATATATACAAGTAGCATCTAGCTGGAGATCAAATAAGCCATACAGTAGCTTTCTCAGCCACACTGCCTCACAAGTAGCTGAACAAGCTGCAAAATACTATACTTCATCTGTACTCAGTGCCACACAGGATTGCTTCCTGCTAAACCAGGAGATCACACCTGATCCCATACTGAAGCAACACCATTAAGTGCTCTTCCTATCAATTGCACTACCTACCCAATCCGAATCCACTTAACCTTCCAGGTTAATTTTCTGATTTTCCTCATACTTGAGCCCATAATCAACTATACCCTTTAGGTACCTCAGAATATGCTTTGCAGCAATCAAGTGAACATGTGTTAGATATGTTAGGAATTGGCTCAATGTGTTCACAACAAAGAAAATATCTGGTCTTGTATTTGTTAGGTATATCAAGGACCCAATAATCTGATGATAAATCGTAGCATCGATCGACTCTAATGAAGCATCACTCAATAGCTTCAAATTCGATGCCATAGGTGTGGTCATGGCCTTGCAGTCCATTATCTCGAATCTTTTCAAGATATCGACTACATACTTCCCTTGTCCTATGTAGATTCCATCCACATTCTGCCACACCTACATGCCTAGAAAGTAATGCATCATACCCAAGTCCTTCATCTCGAACTCAACAACCCACTTCCTCTTCCTATTAGAAATCAACCCATCTAAACCTATTAAAAATAGGTCATCTACATACAATAGGATCATCACTGGGTTCCCTTCTTCAACCTTGTAGTAAAGGTTGGAATTTGCTTTACTTTTTGTAAAGCCCAAAATAGTCAGGAAGCTGTCAATTCTATCGTGCCATGTCCTCGGTGCCTGTTTCAAACCGTATAGGGATTTCTTCAATTTACACACATGATTCTTCTTATCATGTGTCTCAAAGCTGAGTGGCTGCTCCACATATACTTCCTCTTCGACTACACCATTTAAGAAAGTTGTCTTGACGTCCATCTAGTGTACTTTCCATTTCATTACTGCAACTAAAGAAAGTACTAATCTGATGGAGGTATATCTAACTATAGGTTCAAAATTCTCTTCATAATCTATCCCTTCTTTCTGGGAGAAGCCACGAGCCATAGATATTTCTTTAAATTTCTCTATGCTACCACCTGCAGCATGATTGATCTTATAGATCCATTTGGAAGTCACAACAGACTTCCCCTCTAGTCTTGGGACAACATCCCAAACATCATTCTTCATGATTGACTGATACTCCTCGATCATAGCATCCTTCGATTCTTTCTTTTCTGTCGCTTCTTCATAGTTGAAAGGTTATTTATCGATGATGTCACATAATAGGGCTACATATTCGGAGTAGGACCTAGTTCTCTTCATTTCTCTGTGCATTTCTTCTAGAGCCCCATATCTCTCTGCACCTTGGATAGCCTCTCTTACCCATGCAGGTTTCCTATTGTGAGGATTCTTCTCCTGAGGTGGATCTACAGGTTCTTGAAGTTCTTCCATTTCTTGATCTTCTTCTAGAATTGCTACATCCATGGTTGTATCTCAGATCCTAGGTATTTCAGTTTCTTTAGGATCTTCAACTGGTCTCTTCTTGGATTTGTTGTAAGTTGTGTCTTCATCAAATGTTACATCTATGCTGATGTTGATCTTCTTGAATCCTAGCAAGTATATTCTGTAAGCCTTAGAGCTTTCAGAGTATCCCACAAATATACCCTTCTTTCCTGAAGGATCTAACTTTGTCCTCTTTTCTTTTGGAATGTGTATGTACACTGGACACCCAAATATTCTGAGATGACTGACTTCTGGTTTCTTTCCAAAAAAACACTTCTTCAGGTGTCTTGTTCTCAAGTACTCTATGTGGAGTACAGTTCTATACATACACAGCTGTCCTGGCAGCTTCTACCCATAGATGCATAGGAAGATCTTGATCATGGAGAATTGCCTTTGCTTCTTCCATGAATTTTCTATTCTTCCTTTCTGCAACCCCATTCTACTGTGGATTATATGGAGTGGTCAACTCCCTCTTAATCCCTAAATCTCTACATAATTCCTTGAATTCATTTGATGTGAATTCTCTGCCATTTTCTGGTCGAAAAATCTTGATCTTCTTCTCTGTGTGGTTTTTTATCAAGGCTTTGAATTGCTCGAACTTCTTGAATACTTAATCTTTGTTCTTCATGAAGTATATCCATGTTTTCCTAGAAAAATCATCAATAAAAGAAACATAGTATACATACCTGCTTAATGAACTGAATGACATCAAACTGCATACATCGAAGTGAATGATTTCCAAGATTCATTTAGCCTTTCTTTCGCTACCTGGAAATATCTTCTTTGTGTTCTTTCCTTTCACACATCCCTTGCATACTCCTTCATATTTTTCCTACATTTCTGGAATACCTTCAACAGCTTTTCTTACAAGTGGCAGTGCCCTATAGTGCACATGTGCAAGCATTCTATGCCAAAGTTCATTTGGTTCTACAGAGTCATAAACCAAATCTTGTTCTGGTTGGCCCTTTAATCTATATAGTCCTCCCTCTTGTTCTCCAATTACTACTGCATCGTCAATAGTCTTTCCTTTTGGCCACATGAGGACTTGGCCATCTATGAATGCAACTCTTATTCCTTTTGCATCTAATGCAAAGATGGAGAGAAGGTTATTCTTTAATATTGGTACAAATAGGACATCCTTCATTTTCATAGACTTTCCAGAGTCTGATTTGTAGGAGGATTCATCACTACCTTTTATTGAATACTGGTAGTCATCCCCAAGTTTCACCTTCTGGGGTGATTCATGTTCTAATAGTTTCACAAAGGATTCCTGAAATCCCATCATGTGTTTGGAAGCCCTACTGTCAATAAGCCAATCATTGCTTCCATGTGTGACAATTTCCGTGAGGGTAAAGATCAACACATATTCTTCATCACTTGAAGAACCATCACTGTCTTGTTTGATTCTCTTCTTGGAAGGCTCATCATCTTCTGCAGCATGAGCATGATGTCTTTTCTTGTTTCCCTTCCTCTTGTGAGATCTATCTTTGTTTCTAGGGAAATCTCTTGCAAGGTGTCCTCTTTCATCACATGTATAGAAAATGAACTTAGACAAATCTTTGTTAGATTTTCTAGTGTTATTCTTCTGGTGAGAGTGCTTACCTCTGTGATGGTATGTTCTGATTTTCTTGGATTGTACTATGAGAGCTTGATCTTCACTTCCCATCTTTTCTTATCGAGCTAATATTCGAGCTTCTTCTTGTGAGAACTCCTCCCACAGTCTTCTAAACTTGACTAGCTCATTTCTGTCGTAGATCCCTTCAATGAAAAAGTCACATGCCCTATGGAGACCATTCAAGGTGGTCATCACAATTTCTGCATTCTCTACTTCTTTATCTACAACTTCAAGCCGTTCCTTGATCTTAGAGACCCTTTTAAAGTAAGACTGGATGGTCTCCACATTCTGGATCTTTACATTCTTCAATTGGTTTCTCGTAGTCATCTTCCGTTTTATGTGCTTCCCTTCAAATAACTTGGTCAGGGCATCAAACATCTCTTTAGGTGTATTTAGGGAGCACACCTGAGGTATGAGATGATACTTGATTGAATCAGCAATAATCCTCTTATCTATGACCAATTTATTTTTCTGTAAGGCCTTAGGCTCATCTCCCTTTGGAACTAGAACTTCTCCACTTATGTAGGAGTCCAATTTATTTTCTTCCAGGACCAGGGAGATCCTATACTTCCAGGCTTGAAAGTTATCAGCTCCCTTAAGATTTTCATCAAGCTTGGTATGATGAGACATCTTAATAGAGAACCTCAAATGGAAATGCAAAAGATTTAGATCTTACCATGTTAAGATGTCGAAATTGGATCTAGAGCTGAATTTTTGCAGAGTTGGTTTTCTGGTTCAGGAGCAGATTTAGGGTTTGAATTTATTGGAGTTCTACCCAACCAAAAACTTTGATCTTGATCTCTAAACTTTGATTTTTGGGAGGAGATCAATCCAGGCCTAGGCTCACTCAAAAATTCCACTTCTGTGGAAATCCCTAATTTCTCGCAACAGTGTCGGGTCAAAAACTGAAAATGCTCAGAATCAGATTCTGCTTCAACAGAATAATGCGCCCTAGAGAGGAGAGTCATCCTAGCCTCCTTTTGCTGAAAATATGTGGAGAGATATCCAAAAAGTAGGAAACCCTAGCTTCAGCTGTTGCATAGTGTCTTCTTCTCAAGTTAGCTCTGATACCATGTTAGATTTTTAACATTTAAGCTATATGATCTTAGGATCTTACCTGAGAGAATAAAAAGCACAACAATCAATCACAAGAGACAGTGAACACAAATATTTTCCTCGGGGAAACCATAAAGGAGAAAACCCCACAACTTCCTCGGAGATAGAATTAGCACCAAAAATAAAACTCAAAGATACAAACATGATCTCTTGACAGCAATAGCCTCTCTCTTTCTTGTCCCTTATTCTTCTCTCTCTCTCAGTTATGCACTACAACTCAGTGTGTGTGTGTCTATGTGATAAATAGAGAGGCTCACTCTCTAATTATACTAATTCTCGACTTGACATTAACTCACTCGGGCCGAATTCTCTAGGAGAGTCTAATAACCCTAGTGCCCCGCAACTGCGGGGACTTTAACCCTTGAACAATAAGGAGGTTTACCCTCAATGACTTTTCATGACTTGTTTACTTTATTGATTCTCTTGATAGGATCATCGGGGTATGACATGACACAATTACATCACTGATACTCCCAATAGGGACACTGGGGTATAATATACAAGTGAATACATTCTGAAGATACAAATACATCAACAAAACCCAAGGTGCAGCGGTTTCTGAGTTGTTTACCTTTTCATATTAAGGACAGAATATGATAATCCGAATACCCTAGAAGAGGCCATGCGAAAATAAAAAAATTTCTATGAGCAGAACCGGAAAAGGGAGAACATGCCAAACTCAAAAACAAAAAGGTCTAATAATTTTGACCCAAGAAAGAAAAATTTCACACCTGATCAAAATTTTGAGCATAATAACTCACGCAATCTTCCTAACAAAAATTTTCAAGAGAATAATTCAAAAAGTAACTCACATCAAAACCCTACTGTCACAAGAAATAAAGAATTTGCAAATAATCACAGTAACTATGTTAAAAATAACGAACGTAAGAAACCGATAAAATTTTAGGAATTCCAGGGACCTCACTATGCATTAGTATGTCCTAATAGGAATAATAAAGTCAACAAAATTCATTTTGTGCAATAAGAAATAGCGTTTGGTGACTTAGCGAGAGGGATTCCCATAATCAATGCAACACTGGAAAACAAACAGGCTGAATATGAGACTTCCATGGTGGAAGTAGAAGGTATGCTGAACCATAAACCTATTTCTATTTTAATTGACCCAGGGGCTAACCTAAGCTATGTCTCAACTAGTTTAGTATATAAAAATAAATTACCAGTAGAGAAATTTGCAAAATCATGGTTGGTTCAATTAGCTACAGAAGAAAAAAGGAAAGTAACTGATTTTGTGAAAAATTGTATATTATTTATGAATCAGTTTGAAACTTCAGTAAAGACTAAATGTATTTCTGTTAGGATCCTATGATGTGTTAATTGGAATGAATTGTTTGGAATAGCATCAAATAGTGTTAAATTGTTTTGATAAAAATTTTACTTGTTTAAATAACGAAGGAGAAATGGTAACAATAAAAGGAATTCCTAGGAAAACAACAATAAAAAAATGCAATACTCCCATCACATGGAGTAACCCATTGACAAGTTAATAATAGGACCTGAGTTATTAAATGAAATGGAATTAACCGTGAAGGAGGTACAAGGTAATTTAAAGGTTGCACAAGACATAAAAAAGAGTCAAGTGGATCTTAAACAAACTCAGAAAGAGTTCCAGGTGAGCGATCATGTTTTTATTAAAATAAAACCTAAAAAGAGTTCCTTAAAATTAGGGAGTTGTGCTAAGCTAGTACTTAGGTACTGTGGGCTTTTCAAAATACTGTTTAGAGTTGGACCAGTGGCATACCAATTGGCCTTACCACCAAATCTTAAAGTTCATAATGTTTTTCATATTTCTGATTTAAAAAAATATGTACATGATGCTACTCATGTTATAAATTGGAATGATGTGCAGGTGGAACCCGAAGGAGATTTTCTAGTGGAACCAGATTGTATCCTTAACAAGAGGGATATCTTGCTTCAGAATCGCACCATTAGGAAGGTGAAGGTGCAATGGAAGCACCTTAGTCCAGAAGAAGCAACCTAAGAATTGGAGAGTCATATGTGGGAAGCATATCCAATTATGTTCCACAGAAGCTCTGAGGATGATGAATAAAGCAACACCGAGGACGATGTTGGACTTAAGGGGGGTGTATGTCATGTACCCCAATTTCAATAACATTTTATGTTTAAGAAAAAATTATATTTTACTTTTATTGTAAAGTTTAAGACTATTGACCATGTGGGGTCAAGGATGACTATAATTAATTATGTTGAATATTTTATCAGTTAATAAATAAAAGATGATACAAATAGCCTAAGGAGGCTATTGAATAAGTGTCCATTGACCCACTAGGAGGAATAGACTGTGATGAGAGTAAACTGACAAATGGCAGCATCCTCAACCACTTCTAGTTGTTGCAGGGGGAAACTTCCCTAATTTTGTAATGATGTTCCACAAGAAAGTAGAACAAAGTAGGTGGCTCATTAATTGAAAAACTGACCCAAAAAGACCTAAGCATGCATATATTTATCCATCGAATTTAGCAAGGGGTTGTTCAATTATTACCTTGTGAAATTTCTGAAGTTGAGAAATGTGTAAAAGAGATTCGATGAGGGAAAAGGCAGAAGTGGTTTGATTGTTAAGACTATTTTCAGAACTAGTACAGCTTGTTAGCTGAGTTCGTTACTGCAGGGGGAAAAAGTACTACTGCTAAGTACTTCTATGGAGTTGCAGGGGTATTTAATCTCATTTCCTCACACAGTGCTTTCATTCCGGTGGTTCAGTGGACAGGCTCGGGGGTCCTAAGATAAGTAGTTGAGTTATCTTCAAGAAAAGGTTGGGTGGAATGGGCTCCTTGTGTTGTTTGTCTCTTCTACAATTATACAAGTTCTAAGTTTTTCGGGTTATTATCTTCAAATTTATTTTGTATCTGAAGGAATTTATGAATGTTAAAAAATTTCTCAAAAGTATTTTTTTTTGTTAGGACTATATTTTATGTATTAACAATTTATCAGTAGATGAATATTACTGTTTATCCAGAATTTTTCATAGTAAAAAGTCAATATGCTATCTAGAAATAACATCATATGTTCATGTACAGCTTTTATTATAATATTATGGGTGTTAAATAGTTAGTATTACTCTAATTCTTCTCTATACACCTGTAGAAATAGATAAGTTGGAGAATTAGAAATAAGTTACATAAATAGTTATAAGTTACATAAATATATATAAGTTACAGAAATATATGTATAGACTCCACAAATAAATTTTTTAGGTTGTAGAATAAATTAAAAAGATAAAAATAAATGTTAATACTTGTTAACGAAACATTGAATAGTTTATAGTAAATCTGGTTCTTTTTATTTTAAGGAAAAAACAATTTAAAAACCCGCATGTTTCATTATGTTATTAATTTATAACATATTTACGTTTTCTAAACCAAAAACTATCTCTATTTTACAAGAACGGTTATTAAAGGTTAAGGTTCAAAGCCTATGAGATAAATTAAGATTATTAATTTACTCATTATCCATTTTTACAGCCCAAAGGAATTTTCGACCTACCAAAGTAACACATCCAAGAGGTCATTTTCGTTTACAAACGAATTGGGTAAAATACATGTAAACAATTATTCATATAAATATTTATAGACTTAAAGATTTATGTAATTCCAAAAGAAATATTAATTAGGGTTTTCGACACTATAGTTTTTAAGCAATATATAACCCTATTAATTAACACAATTTCCTCATTTGAAGATCAAGAGTTCTAAACCCGTAAGGGTAAATCTCTTACAGAAATTTTTTAACTAACACATTTAGGATTTTCTTTTAAAATACAAAATTACAAACTAACTCTGTGAAAATGTTTGAGTAAACAAAAGACAAATCCTATCTTAAATCATTATACTTATCAAGCCGAGGCTATAAGTCCAACATTATCAAGTTTTATCCTTGTAAATATCTTTACTGAAATACCCTAATTTAACATAAAACAAAATGATTTATACCTTAACTAATTTCTCCACTTTGAAAAAAGAAAGTCTAAGTAGCTGAATAAATTATCAACGCAGATTTTTTTTTCAAAAATTAGATAATAGACAAAAATGTTAGAAGATCTCTTATATATTTTCGTAAACAAAAAATTGCAATATTAACAACAAATTTACAAAACCCTGGAACAGTAACGTTTACCCTCAAGAGTTTTTTTACAAAGAGTCGTAGCTCACAGGTGAAACCCTAAGAGTCTTTCACTAAAGATGGCCATACGACCTCTATCAATTTTCCAAAAACCAAACAACAATTAACCATCGGTAAATTTTGAACATCACAGTAATAATCCACAAAACACTTTAGCAACACTATAGAAACATTCAATTAAGGGAACCAAGGTTGTGACCGAGGCTTACCAAGCCTTGCATGCTCACACTTTCCAGCTTCAGGGAAACGCCTTCAACCATCAACTGTAATTTCACCTGAAATCAAATAATAAACAACTTAGAATTGTTCAGGTTATAGCTTAGTATAAACAAATGAAAATAAGGAATGCATAGATGTTCTGTTCAACTTATGGGTTTAAGTGTTGAGCCCAGAGGAACAACTATGGCAAAGAACCAAAAGTTTTCAAGCCTGTTAACGACAAGAGTGAAACCTGTTGTAGAACCTCCGACAAGGTTGAGGGTTTGTCGGCCACTCTTCCTTTGCAAAATGAAACAGCATTTGAAACCAAACGAGTTTTAGGGTAAGGCTTTGATTTTGAATGCTTAGGGTTAACGCTAAAACCCTTCTTCCAACAAGCTTTTCCCATGTGGACTCCACTATCATCTAAATACTTTTGGGTTTCCATTTATTTCTGAAACTGCACGTTAAACCCTGAAATATTGTAATGTAATATCATTACTTTAGTAAATAGCAAACAAATCATTATAGATATGTTGGATTTTATCTAGATTAATATATATTTTATGCATTGGATATTTATGCCTAGATCAAGTGTATATTTGTGGCATTGAAAATATATGCCTAAGTTAGAGTACAATATTATGCATCAAATTTTATGCTTGTCAACCTTGTAATGCATGTAAATATAGCATCATTACCATAGTTAAACTTTTAACAAATCTTTGTTTGCATGTCGAAGTTTAGTTAAGATATATTTAACATTCATGCATAGCATATATGTTTTTCAACCCTCCCATATGTGCAATAACAATACTATTGCATTGTTAAATGATAAACAATACATGTTGGGATTTTTACTAGGTTATAATTGGTATGTTATGGATTATGGTAACAAGTAAATAATCCATAATTATGCATGTTAGAGTTTTGTTAGATTATATATGATATTTATGTATTGATCATATGCTCGTTAACCTTGCCAAATGTGTAAAAGCAATACCATTACCTTTTTAACATTAAACAATTCATTTTTATGAGTGATAAAGTTTATAGCATTAATTCTATGCAATGGCATATGCATAGGATAAGTGTAAGTGTTATACATCATCCATATATGCTTGTGAAGTTTTAAAAACTAGGTCATAGATCTATGCATTGATTTTATGCCAATGTAGCATATTTGCATATACATCACTTATATATATGCCTAGGTTAGTTGGTGATGTTGTAGTTAGTTTCTAACTTCTTTTCTTAATTAATGTTAAGCTTTAGGATTTACATGGTAAACACCTTAGTTATGAAACAATGTACATGTAATCTAGAATTACATCAACTGAAAGTATGTTAATAGTTACATACAATCAATCATATAAGTTTATCTATTAGAACAAAGGATATTCACTACCAATTCCATTTTATTACCTAGGTAGGGCAGATTTTGCTTTATGTCTGGGAAATATTCCACATTGATAATTCTAGACAATAAAAAGAGTCTAAGGTTTATCTTCCTAAATTACTTTTTAGTCTTCGGAGGTTTAATATCCTACATCGTAACCTGGAAGAAAATGTACCTTGAATCATGTACAAGCATTGAATGTGCATTAGCTTTGAAAAAACTATGTAAGCCTCAGGCTAACCTCAAGCCCCTTCAGTAAGAGAAGAAAACAAATATCAGAATCATATACATGCTGGAATTTAAATAACTTGTCCGGAATCCAAATAGTTCTAACTCATTAACTTTCAAGACTGGAAATGAATACAGATTGAATACTATTAGTAGTATGTGTATTTTAAGTTCGTAAGTATTTGTGTAACCCTTCAGTTACAGTTAGCCAAGAGTATTAACTCCTAAGTTTCTTTTAATGTCTTTCCTTGTAATCTATCTGATAATTAAACTAAAGTTAGTTATAAAACTAGCATTTTAAGCTATGACTTAACAGTAAATGTCACATAGAAAAATTTTAATTTTTTGTGAAATTTTGGGGATGTCACAATGGGATCAATTCACAATACCAAATTCACGGAGCAAAGAACCCATCGAATCCCTAGATTGTATCTTTGACATGTGAAACTATTGATTGATCGTGAACACTGCTAGACTATCTAACTTGTGCATCTATGGGATTTATTAAATCCCTCCCACTACCTACAAAAACTGTAATAGAATCCTTGGACATGGTATCATTACTAGATTTATGCAAGCAATCTTATGTCTCACTATCATAACACAGTATATGTAAAGGAGTAGTGGAACCCTCCTTAGCATTATTGTTTGAAGTGAGTGATCATGGTTTTTCTTCCAATTTCCTATAGCATGGATGAAATAAACAATAAATAAGGTTGAGGCAATACTTACTTGCTAGATGATTGATTTCATTTGCTTCTCCATGGCTTCATTACAAATTCAATGATGAAAATGAGTAGTATTATTAAGCTTGAGGAAGAACTGACATATAAGAATCCAGGGAATCTATGAAGATTAGAATGATGTGACCTTGACATACTTCCAAAAAAACTTTATGACTCATGTTCATATGAACCGTATCATCAAAATTGGGTTTGAATCTGATTTGTTTATTAATAATTCTCTTCTTGACATCGATGTTAAATGTGAAAAATTCACTTTTAAAAGATACAAAAAAAGTTTTAGACAATATGATTGACGAAGAAGAGATCTCATGGAATGCAATGGCTACAGGGTATGGCCATACTGGGAAAGGTGAGAAGGTCATGAAGCTAATTTTTCAAATGTAAATTGGTGGCTTGGATAAAAACCACTTTACTTATACTAGTGTCTGTGAGTGCATTGGCAAGCCTAGAAATTATGAACAAGGAAAACAAGTCCATTTCTACATTTTTTTGGGGGGGGGTGGGGGGGGGGGGTAGGGATCCATTTTGCCTACCACTATACCCCTAGGTTCCCCACTATACCCCTAGGTGCCCCACAACCGCATGGGACACGGGTATGCCTGGATGTGATTTGAACTCATGACCTCCTTTACAACATGTGACTTCATATCAAGCGAATAGCCAATGAACCACACTAGTGTGGGAAATTACATTTCCACATAATTAAAATTGGATATAAATAGATGTTTATGTGGGAAACAATCTTATTAGCATGTATCAAAAGTGTGTTAAAAGTATGTTAGAATAAATGCAACACTAAAGGTTTTTGAAAATATGCCTCAGAAGGATGTTGTAGCATTTAACATGATAATTGTAGGTTATTTCCATCACATACATGGCAAGGAGGCTCTGAGATTCTTTGAGCGGATCCAACTGGTTAGCATGCAGTCGAATGACATCACCTTCATTAGTGTTCTCTCAACATGCAGCCATGTAGGTTTAGTGAATGAAAAATGCAACTACTTAATTCCATGTGTCAGTATCATAACATCGAACCAAGAATGGAGCACAACTCTTACATGGTTGGTTGATCTACTTAGTCTTGTTGGATGCATGTATGAGGTAGAGGAGATTATCAATGAAATTCCATTTAAACCGAGAGTAGTGATTTCCATGATTTTGCTTGGAGGTTGTAGAGTACAAGGAAATATAGAGCTTGAAAAACATGCAACTTAATATTCTCTTGAGTTGGAACCACATGACTCTACAACGTATGTATTACTATCAAACATGTTTGTAGCAGCTAGTATGTCAGATGAGGTAGAGAATGTGAGAAAATTGATGAGAACTAGGAAGGTGAAAAAGGAGACAGAACAAAGTGGGAGTGAGATAAAGAACAAAATGCTCATGTTCATAGTTGGAGACAAATTTCACCAGCAATCTGAATAAATTTATGCACAGTTGGAAACATTGACTTACCAGATGAAGGGGGAAGATTATGTTTTGGACACTAGTTTTGTTCTTCATGATTATGGCTAGGAGAAAAAGATGGTAGTTCCTTTTCATATAGTTTGGATAATCATTCTTGCACCTCTTCTAGTTACGGTAATGGCATCAACTTTACCATTTCATTTATCTTGAGGATATCATATTATCATTCAATCTGAGAGAAACTCGACAGTACCATAATTTTATATATGGGGTTGTGCTCTTATTGGAATTTGTGGTCATGGAAAATAATACAAAGAATTGCCATACCTTAAAGTAGTAGGAGATTCACTTGTTGAACAACTTTCACATTTATACATGTATATTCTACAGATTATACACATTATTTAACTTCAATGAAAGGAAAAAGACTATTTGACTATTATGAGGGTTTGGACAAAGACATATAAAGAATGTTTTAACGATATTGTGAGGAGAGATCTTAGAAATGGTTCAAGTATAGACAACTTTGTAAGCATTTCTAGAGAAGGTTCATGTTGCATATTAAAACGTCATATGTTACAAAATATATGAATCCAAGATGAAAAGGAAACTCTTCTAAATGTTGTACAATTGGTCTCTCGTGTTGCCAAATTATTGTGCAAGATGCATCTTGGTTAGAGTCTAGACTACTGAACTGAGTTGAGAGAATTGATGGGCCTAGTAACCAAATACCCTAAATTTTTCTGGAAGGATGATAAGGTAAGATAAATTTGATCTTCATGGATTCACTAGTTTCTTATCTGTCAATTCTTCCTAAAACTAATTACTACTAATCATTTTCATCATAGAAATTGCAATGAATCCATAGAGAAGAAAATGAAATTATTAAATAAAGTTACCTATAACAAAAGAAAATGTCTTGATCATCATGCTAGCAGGGATATATTACTACATCTGATACAACGATTGCATTATTCATTTAGTTCAGATAAATTCAACTAAATTTGTTCCATCTTTCTCATGAGCCAACCATTTTTTTCATGAACATGGACCCTTCATTTTGAGACTATTCACAAGTCTTGGAAAAACAGGGACCAACTTTGGCACCCTATTGAAAACATTCAAGATATTATCCAAAATTGTGGGCCACTTTTAAGCAGGGAAGGTAAATAAATAATCTTTCATAAACCAGAGAAGAAAATTGTAATTAAATCGAAAAGGTTTTTTACTGGATCTTATTTCCATAGCTGTATCCACCGACATGGGGTCTCTATGTCCTCCTGCAACAATCCACAAGGTTCAAAAAAATGTATGGATGTTTGTGTTTTCAATCGTTGTGTAACCAACCAGGAAATCCAAGCGCACATTGTTGACCAGAAGACGTCTTTCAAACCATCGTTCCCCAATTATTGGTAGTCTTGTAACCCTTTAAATGTTGTCCTATGAAACGTGAATCCTTAATCCCCTTCCTATAGAATATGGTACTCTTAATGATCAAGAAAAATCCAATGCAATTGTGGTATCAAAACCATGTAACCGTTAAAGTGAAGTGGGAGATGCTTAGTGCCAAATTTTGTTGGCAATTATGTTTTATTTGATTCTAAAAATTCTTTTAGAAAACTTTTTTTCTATTTAACTAGATTGGAAAACTTTAACAAAACTTGTTTCTATATTTAAATCAAGTGAAAAACATTAATGGTGAGGGAATTATAAATAAATGTTTAATATGATAAAAAAAATTATATATTTATATATATGTAAATTATTTAATAAAATACAAGAGATTTATATGGTGATTATTTAAAAATAATTGGGTGAATTTTTTTAAGCATTAAAAAAACAATATTAACATAAACCATTACACTTCTCAATTTCTATTAATAATAGTTGTAAAAGATTATTTTGGATGAATTTTAATTTTTAAATATTAAAAATTTACTAATATTAACATAAATTATTTTAATTACACTTTTAATAAATTTTATGTTTTCTTTCAAGTTTTTAAGGGTATGTAGGCCATACAAAGGTTTTCTCTGTCAAGGATATAAATATTGGCATTAAGCATCATGTTAAAGACAAAGAAGACATTGTTGAAGGATACCAAGCCAAGACGTTAATGCTTCGGATTTTGATCATGGCGTTGGATACAAGGCACTAATATAACCTCATTTATGATAAGGGTTGCGAGAATACAATTTTCCATGGGGATGCATCCTGTAGGGTCGGGGATGCATTTCCAGCATTTTCATCTTGGGGACTTGGGAACTCTTGGTGAAATGTTTCCCCCTCCCAATGCCCTGGAGAATATTTTTTTGTATGCACTCCCATTATTTCTCTTTTTACAATCCCTACTTGGTATTACTTAAAAACTAAATCAATATATTTAGTATTTACATTACACCATCATGAATATACATCAAATGAATTATTAATTTTGATATTTTATTTTATTTTTATAATTTTAGATATGTCCCCCAAATTTTCCTATAAGTTGGGGTGGTCTCCACGCCTCTAGAATGTGCACTTCCCCACTTTCGCATCACCCCATCTCGTAAACTTGAGAAAACATTGCCAAAATAGGACTTATTGAAAAATCATTGCTATGGAAAAATCCATTGAAGAATTATGATTTCAATTCCATGTCTATGTCTGGATTAAAATACTCATTATAGTATTGCATTTTTAGGACCCAAAAATTGCAATTTTTTTTCAAAAGAAATCTCATAAAAAAAATTGTCTCATTTTCTTATCAAAATATTTAAATTTTTTTATTAAAGGGAATCTCATAAAGCAATTTGTCTCATTTTCTTATCAAAATATTTGTCAGGAACAAGTGTGGAATGAGTTCCTGGCCACGCAGGACTGGCTAACCCCGGATGTGGGTGATGAGTCACGTGGTATAGCCGACAGATGCAGCGACGACGGTTTGACAAGCGTTGGCACTAGGATCGAAGAGCCAAGGAGGCAAGGGCAGGTTGCGTCTGTTAGAATATAATAAACCCACTCATAAAATAATTAATCATATTTGATTAATTTCCTACCCACTAGCTTAGATAGTTGGCATCCACTTGCACCTTAGAGTCAACACTTACCATCTATATCCTAGGAATGATTTATTTCTGATTCTGAGTTGATCTTGACCACTTTATGGCCATCCAGAATTGGTAACTGCGCTTTACAGCAGATTCTGCTTTATTCTGCTTTTTCTGCTTTATTATGCTTTTCTATGGATAAGGTAAAGCTAGTCAACTAGGAAACTGGCAGCTTTCATTGCCAACCCATCCTCCATTATTTTCTCTCCATGTTATAGGATTAACAAGTCTTTCCTTCACTCATCATCACTTACACATGCTATTGTTAATTCGTAAGGTGCTTGATAGATTGGGAAAGTGCTTTAGTCAACTACAGGGTTTATCATAATTAGTAAGCCTGCTTTATGAGCTAGCTTGAGTTGTCTTCATGCAACTCCTTTTTCCTTTATAAGGATGTATTACCTATGTAACAATATCAATTATCATTTGTTGATCTTTCATTAATGTCTGTTCATTAATTCTTCTTCTTCTCTCCTTATGCTAATTCTCTACAATTCTATGTGAGGTTAATTATGTGCCTAGATCCTTAGCCAGTTTATGAAATTCCTTATGCCATCAAGGCTTTAGAATTTCTACAGCGTCCTCAAGCACGGCACGTACACCGCAGTCCCGGGACAAGATGGGTGAAAGCAGGGTAGGCTCCTTGCATGGGAGGATGGCGAGCTTCATACATTCTCATGGTACTTACCAGGAGTAATGAACAAGGCAAATTGCAAAGTTTTGCAGACCTCTACGTGAATGGAGGATCCTGAAATGATGGGCGAATCCAGAGGGACGATTGCAGGGCCGATCTCACATACCTGGGTCTACATTGCCAAGCGATCATGTTGGGTGCCATCACACTACTTAAGAAGAGAGCAGAGGGACTTAATCGCCATAGAAATTGTTGATAGAGTCTGGGTCAAGCATTCAGTGAGAGGCAGGCACTGGGAAAAGCACTCACACCCTCGCAAATTGCGCAGAAGAAGGAGGAAGTGAAAGCGCCTTCCTTGCAAGGAAATGGCAGACCCGGCATTAGGGGATGAAGAATAGTGGGAGTGTTTATTCATCGAGGAGACGCATGCCCACATTCGCCAATCCATTGCGGTTATGGAGGAAGAAATCTACGGTGAATTCAAAGTATGGCTGGAAGAGGGTGTNGGGAGTGTTTATTCATCGAGGAGACGCATGCCCACATTCGCCAATCCATTGCGGTTATGGAGGAAGAAATCTACGGTGAATTCAAAGTATGGCTGGAAGAGGGGGTTGTTATGTCTCATTACTGGTGCCTTAAGTTCATCCTGTCTCGCTCCATGGATGAGAAGGAGAGCTATGCGGAGCTCATCCGCATCACTATGGGAAAATTCAAGGACAAAGCTGAGAGCAACCTTGACCACATGCGTGGCCTGTTGCGCCTCTCGAAACCTCCTTTTCAACGCGTTCCGAAAGGTGAGGATGTGGCCATGGCATATTCCAGCCAAGTGGGTGAAGGTAAAGGGCATGATCAGAGTGCCATCGATGCGCTGGATGAGGCAGAATCTTGTCGGAGGTGCTAGGAGGTCATTGCGCCTCTACTCTTTTGTTGTTCATTTTGTAGCGATCTTTTGTTTCCATGATTGAGCACCCATGCTTTATCGCGGGGTGTCTCTCATGCTTTCAAGGCTTTCCTCGGTCTTTTTGTTTCTGTCTTTCTACCTACTTCTGTTTGGGGTTGGGTAGTAGACATTTATATGTCTCCATGTTCTCAGGAATAGTGCTTGTAAATATTTTCAGTTTTTTTCAGTAATAAAATAGATACTTCTTACTTAAAAAAAAAGTGTAGAATGAGTTCCCTTATTGGTCCACACCTATGATCATGGTGCCTCATAATAAGCATCGTTTTAAACAAGCAAGACTTCTCCAATAAATGGTCTCAAAATTTAATTGCCCATATTAATATGGGAGCCGAGATGACTATCCAATCAATTATGAACTACCAAGATTAGCCTTCATTTAGCAAAATTCTTCGACTTGATTTTTTAATGGAAAAATTAGTCAATGTATCGAGGACAATAATAAAAATCCCAAAGGACACGCATGGTTCATGAATCAGCGTGCTGCGTGATATAACCAATCACCTTGCTAGTTACCTATAGAGTTTTTGTTAAAGATTGTAAAGTCATTTATTGACTACTTTATTCTTATTCTAATTCTTGGTGTTCATGTTTATTTAGTGTTCATACGAACTAGGTAAGGTTGTTAGTGTTCATAAGGCGTATAGGTGAGGTTAATTGTTGATATTTATAGGTTTTGGTGAAAAAGACTTATGTTCAAATTATATGGAGGTAAATTGTTAGATTTATAGGTTTTTTTCCCTTTTTAATGAAAGGGAGTCATCTTCACATTTTAAAAATAATAAAAAAACAACTTAAGTGAGCTTAATTGTTGATATTTAGGTTTTGGTGAAAAGGATTTATATTCAAATTATATGGAGGTAAATTGTTAGATTTATAATTTTTTTTATTGAAAGGGAGTCATCTTCACATTTCAAAAATAATTAAAAAGAAAAGTCAAAAACTAATATGTAACCTATTAATGATGCTTGTTACGATGATTTCTAAATAATCATCCTCTTATCTTGAATTGAAAACAATTACTTTATATTCTAATTTAAATTATTATTTTATAATTGTTGTGTCTATTAGCTATGCAATTATTTAGAAAATACATCTACATATCTTATCTAGAAAGTAATAATATACATAATAGACCAAGAAACATTATCACAATCATATATACAATTAGTATATCATTAAAGATACACTACAATGTTGTTAAAGCATGTTCAACATGCAATAATGTGAAGCAAGATCTTAAGGAGCTCTAGAGGGGAAGAGAATAAAGGGTTGTGATCAATATCAATGCTCGATACCTTATTAGTAGGACACATTGTATCACTATGACTTCATGATTATCCTTCAATGTCTCTAGATAAACTCATGGAACCTTCATGAATTATCTTTAGGTCTCAATCAATCGTCTCTCTAGAATGTTAACAATGGTGTCATTTTTATTAACACTAAGGGAAAAGCAATATCATCTAGTTTGAATATATCCCACATCAAATTTAATGCAAAGGAAACTAGTGGTTGCGTGTGTGTGTGTGTCAATCTAGCCCTAGCGAAAAATCATTATATAATGATTGAAAAATATAGAAAATCAAATGGGATTATCCCTTTAAACAAGTGGGCCTAAAAAACCAATAAAATTATTGGGTTATTTTGTCATCTTATTTTGAAATATTGTGTACCTCAGGTGGGTGGGATGAGTTTATATGGAATTTCTTCTTGCATATATTTGTGTGGAATTGAGCTCATTGAGGAGGGTTCTTATCAAATACCATGATAGAATTCATATTCCATAAACAAATCTATAAATCTCAATCCCTACATAAATTAATTGGGAAATTTTTCATTTTCCATATCTTAAAAAAATAAACACACACAGATGTACACATAAAAATTGGCCTAAGACCTATCATACTCCTTGGATGATATGATTGACTTAAGATCCATAGTGTTCAAGTATTATCCTGTAGCTTCATTAAAGATGGATGAGCTTGTACCAACACAAAACTCCATGGCCTACATCAATAAAAGAGGGAACTTTCTAGGTTGATCGCCATTGAAGGCATTTTCCATTTCCATGAATGTCCCACAACTTCCTTCTCCTTTCTTTTAGTGATGATGTTATAAAATTATGTTTCTTTTTAGGCATGGAAGTAAAAAGAATGTATGATGGTTTATTGATTGAATTCATCCAGGCTAGATTACCTTTGTTTATATTATGCAAGAAGAAAAAATATCATCTTATTATGCAAAAAAAATGAGTTTCTTTAGGTTAGAATTAAAATAAAGTTGGAGAATTTGTTGATAGTATAACTATCATATATGTCATAAGAGGTTTAAGTTGTGTTAATTTCAAAACATTGGCTTGGTAGCCTAAAAATGACCTTTGAGGTTGGTTTCAAATTTGGTCAGATTCAATATAATGAAATTGAAAGAGAAGAATCCCAAAACACAAAAGGTATATATAAGGAGCCATAGAGAATATCTAATGAGAGAGGAAGGGATAATGAATAAGTGTAATATGGGTGCTAGTTATGATTCATTTTTTTAATTAGTAACATGTTTGTTTATATTATATAGATAAATAAATTATATTGAGGATATGCTGGTTGTAAGGTCAAGAAGAATTTGTAACTACATGTTAATGTAGCATGGGGTTCATAACTTCCATAAGAAAACTAATGACTTTTTTAGATACTAAAAAAAATTAGTACATTGGAATATACAATTTAGTGATCTTTTAAGCTTAGTGCAAGGACCACACACATCCCAAAAACAAAATTACAAATTTTCTCTATATGATTTTAGGTGCCACTACAATAAATCAATCAAGATCAAAAAGTGCTATGATTACAATCATTATGGTGCCACTACGATAAGTCAAGATCCAGAAGTACTATCACATGAATCATTATCATTGAAATTGATATCATCTCCATCATAACCATGATCATTAGCCACATACATGAGTAAATTAGCAGCATTGGAATCACCATATATAATCATAATCATAGTCATTTATCTCAACCTCATTGTTATCATCATAATCATCATCATCAATATTCTTTCCATCATTAATAATCAGCATGACCATCCTCATGCTCTTACAGTGAGTTAAGTTCCATTAGGGTCACTCAAATGTTGTTAGGGACAATCATATTCCATTAGGTTCATCTAGGGTATACTATGGTTAGTTCAATGCCATTAGGGTGAATTATGTTTCCATTAGGTGCTACTTATATAACCATGCCTGACACTCTCCCTAGTGCAACATTGGAGTTTTCCTAACACGTTTTTGGCATGATTCCTTTCAAACTTCATAGCACAATTCTTGGTGTTATGTCTGGTGGTATGCCTCTCTTTATACTTGGTGCTATGCTTGGAGATTTTCCTAGGGTGATTCCTGGTGCAATACCTTTCAAAATTCTTGTCTTGGTTCCTAGTGTTATGCCTGATAGAATTCCTTCTGTAATTCCTAGCTATTTTCCTAGTGAAAATTTTGGCCCTAATCCTGGTGCTATATATAATACTATGCTGGACATTTTTTGAGTGCAATTCTTTTGTCTAAACCTAGCAAAATTCTTAGTGTAGTTCCTTTCAAAAATGTTGACACTATTCCAAGTGCTATACCTATCTCTATACTTGCTATTATTTTGGATGTTTTCCAAGTGCAATTCCTGGCTCTGTACTTGGTGCTATGTCAGACTGTTTTTCTTGTTGCAATCCCTGGCTCTGTACATGGCACTATGTTTGGTTCTATTATGGTCGTTAGTTTGAAGGTTATTCTAGTCGTTATATAGGATGTTATTATGGAAGCTAATTAGGACGCAAATTATTGTCCACTCTTAAAAAGGGACACAATAATGCCATTGAAAGTTCCATCCCATGGGCAAGCATCGACTTTGTCCAAAAAATGATGAAAAATACACTAAAAGTGATAGTGTATGCTAAAAACAGAGCTAAAATAAATGCTAATCACAAGGTTTTATTGTATTGTGTTGGTTAGTTTAAATCTAATGAGGAATATAGGAAGGTTCTTCACTTTGCTTCCAAAAACCCTAGTTCAGATAGTGGATGCGGTGGGGTTCTTAGTGATGGTGGTAGAGCTCATTTTCTAGAGAGATCAACTATATTTACAGTGGTATTACATTCGGGCTTTGAGGGGACCATGTTGATTTGGGGTGGGGGCCTTAAAAGTTCGTCCAATGGCTAGTGCCACTCATGAAGGGGTACGTAATGTATAATTGTTTTCCAGGGGTTTGGGTGTTGGTGTGGATGCTTCTCAATGTTAAGGGTTTCTTATTGGAGGTTGAACCAAGTAGTGGGCCACCAAAGCATCATGGTAAGTAGCATGTTTAGAAAAGGACGTAGTAAGATGGTGTTGGGTCGTGACGTGGGATTAGGGGGCATTGTGTGGTTACATTTTCTTTCCATGGAGGGTAGGTTTAGTTACAAGGATATGAACAATAAACACATTTTTGGGGGGGCTGACTAAAAATTGGGCACCATTGGTTATATGTAAACCTGATATTTTCACACTCCCAAAAGGACGGTATGGGTTTTTATTCCATACCAAGGTCCATGCCTCTCTTATTCTCAACGAGACTTTGTTAAAGGTTCATGGAAGCTTGGTTATCAAGAATTGACACTTGAATTTCAACCCTCAGTCGACAAATATCTGATTTCGATACCTTTGGGTTTTGTTACCTAGTAATATACTTGCCATGTGGAATTGAGAGGCCTTTTGTGCAGGTGGGAATCACCTTTCGTACTTTCTACATGTGGAGGAAGGTTTGTTAAAGGGGATGGACAAAGGAACTAGTTGTATGTTGGTTGAGGTAGATGTCTCGAGGAAATTGTTGGATCATGTTGAGATTGAGTGGAATGGTCACACATATGTTCGCACCTCTAATGAATTTATTTGAGTGGAATGGTCGTACATCTAATGAATTTTAATTTTTAAATATTAAAAATTTACTAATATTAACATAAATTATTTTAATTACACTTTTAATAAATTTTATGTTTTCTTTCAAGTTTTTAAGGGTATGTAGGCCATACAAGGTTTTCTCTATCAAGAATATAAATATTGACATTAAGCATCATGTTTAAGTCAAAGAAGACATTGTTGAAGGATACCAAGCCAAGACCTTAATGCTTCGGATTTTGATCATGGCGTTGGATACAAGGCACTAATATAACCTCATTTATGATAAGGGTTGCGAGAATACAATTTTCCATGGGGAAGCATCCTGTAGGGTCAGGGATGCATTTCCAGCATTTTCGTCTTGGGGACTTGGGAACTCTTGGTGAAATGTTTCCCCCTCCCAATGCCCTGGAGAATATATTTTTGTATGCACTCCCATTATTTCTCTTTTTACAATCCCTACTTGGTATTACTTAAAAACTAAATCAATATATTTAGTATTTACATTACACAATCATGAATATACATCAAATGAATTATTAATTTTGATATTTTATTTTATTTTTATAATTTTATATATGTCCCCCAAATTTTCCTATAAGTTGGGGTGGTCTCCACGCCTCTATAATGTGCACTTCCCCACTTTCGCATCACCCCATCTCGTAAACTTGAGAAAACATTGCCAAAATAGGACTTATTGAAAAATCATTGCTATGGAAAAATCCATTGAAGAATTATGATTTCAATTCCATGTCTATGTCTGGATTAAAATACTCATTATAGTATTGCATTTTTAGGACCCAAAAATTGCAATTTTTTTTCAAAAGAAATCTCATAAAAAAAATTGTCTCATTTTCTTAAAAAAAATTTAAATTTTTTTATCAAAGGGAATCTCATAAAGCAATTTGTCTCATTTTCTTATCAAAATATTTGTCAGGAACAAGTGTGGAATGAGTTCCTGGCCACGCAGGACTGGCTAACCCCGAATGTGGGTGATGAGTCACGCGGTATAGCGGACAGATGCAGCGACGACGATTTGACAAGCATTGGCACTTGGATCGAAGAGCCAAGGAGGCAAGGGCAGGTTGCGTTTGTTAGAATATAATAAACCCACTCATAAAATAATTAATCATTATTTGATTAATTTCCTACCCACTAGCTTAGATAGTTGGCATCCACTTGCACCTTAGAGTTAACACTTGCCATCTATATCCTAGGAATGATTTATTTCTGATTCTGAGTTGATCTTGACCACTTTATGGCCATCCAGAATTGGTAACTGCGCTTTACAGCAGATTCTGCTTTATTCTACTTTTTCTGCTTTATTATGCTTTTCTATGGATAAGGTAAAGCTAGTCAACTAGGAAACTGGCAGCTTTCGTTGCCAACCCATCCTCCATTATTTTCTCTCCATATTATAGGATTAGCAAGTATTTCCTTCACTCATCATCACTCACACATGCTATTGTTAATTCGTGAGGTGCTTGATAGATTGGGAAAGTGCTTTAGTCAACTACGGGGTTTATCATAATTAGTAAGCCTGCTTTATGAGCTAGCTTGAGTTGTCTTCATGCAACTCCTTTTTCCTTTATAAGGATGTATTACCCATGTAATAATATCAATTATCATTTGTTGATCATTCATTAATGTCTGTTCATTAATTCTTCTTCTTCTCTCCTTATGCTAATTCTCTACAATTCTATGTGAGGTTAATTGTGTGCCTAGATCCTTAGCCAGTTTATGAAATTCCTTATGCCATCAAAGTTTTAGAATTTCTACAGCGTCCTTAAGCACGGCACGTACACTGCAGTCCTGGGACAAGATGGGTGAAAGCAGGGTAGGCTCCTTGCATGGGAGGATGGTGAGCTTTGTACATTCTCATGGTACTTACCAGGAGTAATGACCAAGGCAAATTGCAAAGTTTCGTAGACCTCTACGTGAATGGAGGATCCTGAAATGATGGGTGAATCCAGAGGGACGATTGCAGGGCCGATCTCACATACCTGGGTCTACATTGCCAAGCGATCATGTTGGGTTCCATCACACTAGTTAAGAAGAGAGCAGAGGGACTTAATCGCCATAGAAATTGTTGATAGAGTCTAGGTCAAGCATTCAGTGAGAGGCAGGCATTGGGAAAAGCACTCGCACCCTCGCAAATTGCGCAGAAGGAGGAAGTGAAAGCGCCTTCCTTGCAAGGCAATGGCAAACCTGGCATTAGGGGATGAAGAATAATGGGAGTGTTTATTCATCGAGGAGACGCATGCCCACATTCGCCAATCCATTGCGGTTATGTAGGAAGAAATCTACGGTGAATTCAAAGTACGGCTGGAAGAGGGTGTTGTTATGTCTCATTACTGGTGCCTTAAGTTCATCCTGTCTCGCTCCATGGATGAGAAGGAGAGCTATGCGGAGTTCATCCGCATCACTGTGGGAAAATTCAAGGACGAAGCTGAGAGCAACCTTGACCACATGCGTGGCCTGTTGCGCCTCTCGAGACCTCCTTTTCAACGCGTTCCAAAAGGTGAGGATATGGCCATGGCATATTCCAACCAAGTGGGTGAAGGTAAAGGGCATGATCAGAGTGCCATCAATGCGCTGGACGAGGCAGAATCTTCTTGGAGGTGCTAGGAGGTCATTGCGCCTCTACTCTTTTGTTGTTCATTTTGTAGCGATCTTTTGTTTCCATGATTGAGCACCCATGCTTTATCGCAGGATGTCTCTCATGCTTTCAAGGATTTCCTCGGTCTTTTTGTTTCTGTCTTTCTACCTACTTATGTTTGGGGTTGGGTAGTAGACATTGATCTGTCTCCATGTTCTCAGGAGTAGTGCTTGTAAATATTTTCAGTTTTTTTCAATAATAGAATAGATACTTCTTACTTTAAAAAAAAAGTGTAGAATAAGTTCCCTTATTGGTCCACACCTATGATCATGGTGCCTCATAATAAGCATCGTTTTAAACAAGCAAGACTTCTCCAATAAATGGTCTCAAAATTTAATTGCCCATATTAATATGGGATCCATGATGACTATCCAATCAATTATGAACTACCAAGATTAGCCTTCATTTAGCAAAATTCTTCGACTTAATTTTTTAAAGGAAAAATTAGTCAATGTATCGAGGACAATAATAAAAATCCCAAGGACACGCATGGTTCATGAATCAGCGTGCTGCGTGATATAACCAATCACCTTGCTAGTTACCTATAGAGTTTTTGTTAAAGATTGTAAAGTCATTTATTGACTACTTTATTCTTATTCTAATTCTTGGTGTTCATGTTTATTTAGTGTTCATACGACCTAGGTAAGGTTGTTAGTGTTCATAAGGCGTATAGGTTAATTGTTGATATCTATAGGTTTTGGTGAAAAAGAGTTATGTTCAAATTATATGGACGTAAATTGTTAGATTTATAGGTTTTTTTCCCTTTCTTTTTAATGAAAGGGAGTCATCTTCACATTTCAAAAATAATAAAAAAACAACTTAGGTGAGCTTAATTGTTGATATTTAGGTTTTGGTGAAAAGGATTTATATTCAAACTATATGGAGGTAAATTGTTAGATTTATAATTTTTTTTTATTGAAAGGGAGTCATCTTCACATTTCAAAAATAATTAAAAAAAAAACTCAAAAACTAATATGTAACCTATTAATGATGCTTGTTACAATGATTTCTAAATAATCATCCTCTTATCTTGAATGGAAAACAATTACTTTATAATCTAATTTAAATTATTATTTTATAATTGTTGTGTCTATTAGCTATGCAATTATTTAGAAAATACATCTACAGAAAGTAATAATATACATACTAGACCAAGAAACATTATCACAATCATATATACAATGAGTATATCATTAAAGATACACTACAATGTTGTTAAAACATGTTCAACATGCAATAATGTGAAGTAAGCTCTTAAGGAGCTCTAGACGGGAAGAGAATAAAGGGTTGTGATCAATATCAATGCTCAATACCTTATTAGTAGGTCACATTGTATCACTATGACTTCATGATTATCCTTCAATGTCTCTAGATAAACTCATGGAACCTTCATGAATTATCTTTAGGTCTCAATCAATCGTCTCTCTAGAATGTTGTCATTTTTATTAACACTAAGGGAAAAGCAATATCATCTAGTTTGAATATATCCCACATCAAAATTAATGCAAAGGAAACTAGTGGTTGCGTGTGTGTGTCAATCTAGTCCTAGCGAAAAATCATTATATAATGATTGAAAAATATAGAAAATCAAATGGGATTATCCCTTTAAACAAGTGGGCCTTAAAAACCAATAAAATTATTGGGTTATTTTGTAATCTTATTTTGAAATATTGTGTACCTTAGGTGGGTGGGATGAGTTTATATGGAATTTCTTCTTGCATATATTTGTGTGGAATTGAGCTCATTGGAGGGTTCTTATCAAATACCATGATAGAATTCATATTCCATAAACAAATCTATAAATCTCAATCCCTACATAAATTAATTGGGAAATTTTTCATTTTCCATATCTTAAAAAAATAAACACACACAGATGTACACATAAAAATTGGACTAAGACCTATCATACTCCTTGGATGATATGATTGACTTAAGATCCATAGTGTTCAAGTATTATCCTCTAGCTTCATTAAAGATGGATGAGCTTGTACCAACACCAAACTCCATGGCCTACATTAATAAAAGAGGGAACTTTCTAGGTTGATTGCCATTGAAGGCATTTTCCATTTCCATGAATGTCCCGCAACTTCCTTCTCTTTTCTTTTAGTGATGATGTTATAAAATTATGTTTCTTTTTAGGCATGGAAGTAAAAATAATGTATGATGGTTTATTGATTTAATTCATTCAGGCTAGATTACCTCTGGTTATATTATGCAAGAAGAAAAAATATCATCTTATTATGCAAAAAAAATGATTTTCTTTAGGTTAGAATTAAAATAAAGTTGGAGCATTTGTTGATAGTATAACTATCATATATGTCATAAGAGTTTTAAGTTGTGTTAATTTCAAAACATTGGCTTGGTAGCCTAAAAATGACCTTTGAGGTGGGTTTCAAATTTGGTCAGATTCGATATAGTGAAATTGAAAGAGAAGAATCCCAAAACACAAAAGGGACATATAAGGAGCCATAGAGAATATCTAATGAGAGAGGAAGGGATAATGAATAAGTGTAATTTGGGTGCTAGTTATGATTCATTTTTTTAACTAGTAACATGTTTGTTTATATTATATTGATAAATAAATTATATTGAGGATATGCTGGTTGTAAGGTCAAGAAGAATTTGTAACTACATGTTAATGTAGCATGGAGTTCATAACTTCCATAAGAAAACTAATGAATTTTTTAGATACTAAAAAAAAATTAGTACATTGGACTATACAATTTAGTGATCTTTTAAGCTTAGTGCAAGGACCACACACATCCCAAAAAAAAAATTACAAATTTTCTCTATATGATTTTAGGTGCCACTACAATAAATCAATCAAGATCAAAAAGTGCTATGATTACAATCATTATGGTGCCACTATGATAAGTCAAGATCCATAATTACTATCACATGAATCATTATCATTGAAATTGATATCATCTCCATCATAACCATGATCATTAGCCACATACACGAGTAAATTAGCAGCATTGGAATCACCATATATAATCATAGTCATAGTCATTTATCTCAACCTCATTGTTATCATCATAATCATCATCATCAATATCCTTTCCATCAGTAATAATCAGCATGACCATCCTCATGCTTTTACAGTGAGTTAAGTTCCATTAGGGTCACTCAGATGTTGTTAGGGACAATCATATTCCATTAGGTTCCTCTAGGGTATACTATGGTTAGTTCAATGCCATTAGGGTGAATTATGTTTCCATTAGGTGCTACTTATATAACCATGCCTGACACTCTCCCTAGTGCAACATTGGAGTTTTCCTAACACGTTTTTGGCATGATTCCTTTCAAACTTCATAGCACAATTCTTGGTGTTATGTCTGGTGATATGCCTCTCTTTATACTTGGTGCTATGCTTGGAGATTTTCTTGGGGTGATTCCTGGTGCAATACCTTTCAAAATTCTTGTCTTGGTTCCTAGTGTTATGCCTGACAGAATTCCTTCTATAATTCCTAGCTATTTTGCTAGTGAAAAATTTGGCCCTAATCCTGGTGCTATATATAATACTATGCTGGACATTTTTTGAGTGCAATTCTTTTGTCTAAACCTAGCAAAATTCTTAGTGTAGTTCCTTTCAAAAATGTTGACACTATTCCAAGTGCTATACCTATCTCTATACTTGCTATTATTTTGGATGTTTTCTAGGTGCAATTCCTGGCTCTATACTTGGTGCTATGTCAGACTGTTTTTCTTGTTGCAATCCCTGGCTTTGTACATGGCACTATGTTTGGTTCTATTATGGTCGTTAGTTTGGAGGTTATTCTAGTCGTTATATAGGATGTTATTATGGAAGCTAATTAGGATGCGAATTATTGTCCACTCTTAAAAAGGGACACAATAATGCCATTGAAAGTGCCATCCCATGGGAAAGCATCGACTTTGTCCAAAAAATGATGAAAAATACACTAAAAGTGATAGTGTATGCTAAAAACAGAGCTAAAATAAATGCTAATCACAAGGTTTTATTGTAATGTGTTGGTTATTTTAAATCTAATGAGTAATATAGGAAGGTTCTTCACTTTGCTTCAAAAAACCCTAGTTCAGATAGTGGATGTGGTGGGGTTCTTAGTGATGGTGGTAGAGCTCATTTTCTAGAGAGGTCAACTATATTTACAGTGGTATTACCTTCGGGCTTTGAGGGGACCATGTTGATTGGGGGTGGGGACATTAAAAGTTTGTCCAATGGCTAGGTGCCACTGATGAAGGGGTACGTAATGTATAATTGTTTTCCAGGGGTTTGGGTGTTGGTGTGGATGCTTCTCAATGTTAAGGGTTTCTTATTAGAGGTTGAACCAAGTAGTGGGCCACCAAAGCATCATGGTAAGTAGTGTGTTTAGAAAAGGACGTAGCAAGATGGTGTTGGGTCATGACGTGGGATTAGGGGGCATTGTGTGGTTACATTTTCTTTCCATGGATGGTAAGTTTAGTTACAAGGATATGAACAATAAACACATTTTTGGGGGGCTGAATAAAAATTGGTCACCATTGGTTATATGTAAACCTAATATTTTCACACTCCCAAAAGGACGGTATGGGTTTTTATTCCATACCAAGGTCCATGCCTCTCTTATTCTCAACGAGACTTTGTTAAAGGTTCATGGAAGCTTGGTTATCAAGAATTGACACTTGGATTTCAACCCTCAGTCGACGAATATCTGATTTCGATACCTTTGGGTTTTGTTACCTAGTAATATACTTGCCATGTGGAATTGAGAATCCTTTTGTGCAATTGGGAATCACCTTTCGTACTTTCTACATGTGGAGGAAGGTTTATTAAAGGGGATGGACAAAGGAACTAGTTGTATGTTGGTTGAGGTAGATGTCTCGAGGAAATTGTTGGATCATGTTGAGATTGAATGGAATGGTCGCACATATGTTCAACTCTTGGAATATTGGGGTATTCCATTTAGATAATCTCAATGCAAAGAGGTGGGTCATTTATGGAAACAATGTTTGGCCTCTTGCTCATGTTAGTTTTTCAACATTTAAGTTAGCATTATGATAAGATCTTTTCACTGAGAGAATAACAAGCACAGCAATCACATAATCACA
>LPNX010743394.1:55331-98938 GCA_001517045.1 Pseudotsuga menziesii | reverse complement strand
AGAAACCCTAATTTTCAAAACTTGGAATATTTTAGATATGATTGGATGAGAAGATAGATCTCTTCAAATGGAGCTGTCCAATGTACTCCTTTTCTGAAAACAGAGGAGGGAAGCTCCCGGAACAGGAAGCCCTAATTTTCTGATTTCTTCTGCAGAAATTCTTGTTACTGTTTCTGTGATATATCCGAAATTACTGATCCTCTATGTCTGAAATTTTGCACTGAGGTAACCTCGCATGTCTCTGATCCAAAACCATAGGTTTCATCAGTATTTGTTTCACCATTTTGGATTTATGATCCTTTTCCCAAGGTGACCTGTTACAGGACTGTTCAAAACAACGAAGTTGTACGGCCTGCCACGTGTCACTGGCTCATCTTCTGAGTCTGAACTTCAGACGATAGAAATTAAAGTCCGTGCCCTTTCTGGACCATCTTCAGGAATTCCATTTGGACCTCTGTAGCCTAAGATATAGCAGATCTCCCCAGGTGTCCTATTTAGGGATGAATTCTGGAAGAGGCTGGAACCCTAACTTGGAGAGATCATATCTCCCAGAATATAGCGAATCAGAGGCTTCCCGTTTTACACAGTGTTCATCAGGAATTTATCTTCGGCTCCTACAATTTTCAGCTTCTGAGACTTCGCCAATATCGAAATATAGCGACTGTACCAAAACTTAGCAGTTTTAGTATTTAGGGTTTCTCCTAGCTCAGGGTCAAACTAGGGTTTGACTTTCCCAGAGATTTACCCAACCAAATTTACTGATCCAGGTCTCTAAATTTCGGTTTTGATGAGGAGAACAATCCTATGCTGGTCTCACCCAAAAATTCATCTTCTGTAGAAAGCCCTAATTTCCACATCGAAACTGAAAATGCTTGAAATTGAATTCTGTATCAACAGAAAGATGCACCCTTCAATGGAGAGTCATCCTAGCATACTTGTGCTGAAAATCTGTGGAGGAAGATCCACAAAATAGGAAGCCCTAGTTCCTGTAGCTGCACAATGTCTTATTCTCAGGTTAGCTCTGATACCATGTTATTTTTTCAACATTTAAGTTAGCATTATGATAAGATCTTTTCACTGAGAGAATAACAAGCATAGCAATCACATAATCACATCACAAGAGACAAGAGACACAAAGCTTTTAGGAGGGGAAACCATAAATGGAGAAAACCCCTCAACTTCCTCTAAGATAGTATCACCACAAGATGTGATCCCAAAACAGTAAGATGACCTCCCAACACAATAGCAGCCTTCTGTCTTCTGTCAAGCCAAAGATTTCCTTCTCCAAAAGTGCGCCACACTTGAGAGAGCAAGAGAGCTAAGTCACAAGTGATAAATAGAGAGACTCTCACTCTCTATTTATATTCTTCCGTTGACTTGAAGTGCACTCAACCTAATAATTACTACTCGAGCCTACACCTTAATTAGTGTATAATAACTCAAGTGCCCCTAAACTGTGGGGACTTACCTAATGACTTGATATGACTTGTTTACATTATTAATCCTCCCGATCGGAACATCGGGGCATGACCACATGACTCAAATACATAATAGAAACATCCCGGAATAAACATCGGGTTACAATATATGAAATATATAGAAGAATACATTCCGAAGTTACATATACATCAACAGCTCGACCGTGAACTAAGATGATTTGGGGGATGATTTTTTTTAGTGGTCTTCTAATAAGTGTGACGAATTGGAGTACTCTCGGGAACTTAGGGTAGAAATTAGGTTGAAGATGTCTTTTTCAGGGTTTTCTTCTCCAACAGAGGATGTGCACATCCTTAGTCATTTAAAAAACCCTAAAACTATTTTTTTGAAATCTCTCAATGATTTGGAACTAGTATTCATGGATGTTGTTATGCTTTCTAAGATTGATATGGAGGTTTCTATGGTGGATGGAAATTTATTTGATGGGTCGATGGGTGTTTCCATGGGGGATGGGGTTTTTAGCATGGGGAATGTTGTTTTCGGGGTTCCAGGAGCATCAGTCCCATCTGGTCCTAGCATTCTTATGTTCAGGATTCATTTGTAGATGATAGTGTCCTAGCATTCTTATGTTGAGGATGGTCCTACAAATGATAATGCCCTCATGTTGAAAGTGGTCCTGCATTCATTTGAGGACGATAATGTCCTATCATTCTTATGTTGAGGATGGTCATGGGGATGATATTTCTCTCATGTTGAGAGTGGTCCATGATTCATTTGTGGATAATATTTTCCTAGCATTATTATGTTGAGAATGGGCCTGGGGACAATAGTGCTCTCATGTTGAGAGTGGTCTTGCTTTCATTTGTGGATGATAGTGTCATACGGTTCTTATGTTGAGGATGGTCCTGCGGATGATAGTTCTCTAGCATTTTCATGCTGAGAGTTGTGTTGCATTCATTTGCAAACGATAACATCCTAACATTCTTATGTTGAGGATGGCCTTGTGGACAATAATGCTCTCATGCTCAGAGTGGTATTGCATTCATTTATAGACAAGGTCCTGCATTCATTTGTAGACGATGATGTTCCAACACTGTTTATGTTGTGGGTGATCTAGTATTCATTTCCAAATGTTGTTCAATATTTGTATACTTATGATATTGTAGGTGATGTTTCACGATGATGATGCTCATGATGATTCTTGATGAGGATGCTTAAGATGATGATGTTCGTGATGATGTTCCACAATGATGATGCTCGATATGATGATATTCACTATGATGATGGTGATCATAATGATGATGTTTGTGATGATATTCCACGATGATGAGGCTCATGATGATGATGATGATATAGTTGTTGAAAACTTCTTATGACATATAGACTCACTAGTTAGTTGTACAATAGTTATTGTTTGTTGATGTTGTTATAGAATACCTTCCTCTTCAATAGGGAGTGTTAAATAAAAGTGATTGCAAAAGATATTCTATTTTGAACTTTTATTGTTTTCCCTCCTTTTGTATATGTTGTTCCTTTAATTGGGGATGTCATTGATCTAATTGTTTATGCAAAGTATTGAGGTAAAACCTATGTTGTAAGTCATGTTAGCAGTACCCACAAAAGTATTATTAAAATGTTATTTTGAGTCTCCCGAGGAAATTCATCCTTGGTTGAGAGGAGAAGTCGGCCCTATTGGGTTATTAGGATTCTCAACTAATTAATATAAGTAGGTGAGACGCCTCCCTAATTTGGACACGCTAAACACTCAAGAAAATTCGCTAGAGAGAGAAGGAGTAGTCCATATAAGAGGGAGGAAGAAGTCTAGTCTTATTTTTGGGATCTTACACTATACTTGGTTGAAGTCTATATCGAGGAATTTTTATTGGGTTTTCTCCCCCACAAGGGTTTCCCAGGATAAATCTTTGTGTTATCTTTTGTTTTGTTGTTCTTGTTATTTTTTCAACGATCCTTTTGTTTTGGCATAACAACTCCTAAAATATTAACACATAATTCTTATTGTATTGTTTGTTATTCCATAGTTGAACAAAGCATGTAAGAGTGGTATATTGAAAAATAAACATAGGAAGTAGAAGATCCTATAAGCCATAGTCTCCATGTCAAATCCATAGTGAGTCCACTTTCTTTATATTTACATTTCATAATTGAAACACGAGAATAATACATAGGCCTCACATTGCAATGCAACAAAACCATTCAGGAATGCATCAATTCAACATAAGTAAGAGAAGGTGAATGCCATGTTTTGATGCAACATAACCATTAATGAATGTTGCAATGCGAAAAAACCATTTGAAAATGTATCACTTCGACAAAATTCATCCAAGTTGAATGTCGCAATGAGACATTAGCATTGAGTAATGTCACATTCCAAGATAACCCTTCAAGACCAGGGCCAAGAAAAGTAAACCTTAGTTAAAACCATGTTCAACCATTGCCAACCATGGTTGAATACTTGACTTTATGCAAGTCACAAAGGTTGTACAATATTTGACTATATTCATCCATAGTCAAACATAGTTATATATGATCAACCATGTTAAACCATCTTAAACATGGTCAAATATAATCAAGCATCCTCAAACATAAACCAATTATACATTCAAGCCATTGAACATGCAATAGAGAAACCCAACTTTTGACTTTGTTGCTTACCCATTGTTGACCCAATAATCTTCATTAAGCTCAACATGAATGATCATGAGGCTACCTCCCCAACTCAGAAGGAGGGTTTCTCTAGTATCCCTCTTAAGCTCCATTTCCAATTGAACAAAGGTATAGGAATCATAGGTGTTATGACTATCGCTCTGTCAAAGAGTATTAGTAGCTCACATGCATTGATTGTTTCAACGACATAGTGAATTATCAGGCATTAAAGAGTATGAATCATCGATTTCAAGATACTTGGTTTTGGTCCAAGTCAATATTAAGATCAATTTAAATGTGGATAGAGCCTTCATTTTTTAGTCGCGAACAATAGGTTTAAATGAATATTAAAATTAGTAGGTCTAAATGGATGCAAAAATTCTAGTATTTTCTAACTTGCTATCACCCATGATTTTCCAACTTGATATTCATTCTTCAACATTAAACAATGTCTTGTTGGCATTCAATTATACTCAAATTGGTCTCACCCAACTTGATTAATGGCCCCAAAATTTTTATCTTAGGGGAATCCTTCCTAGGGTTATTTTCAAGTTCCAAAACCTTCCCATATTATTATTTCCTATGTCAATGCTAATCAATTCAAATTTTATGAGAAATTTGTCTAGTTTGAAAAAAATTCATTGTTGGTCACTGGGTGGCTCTTATGGGGGAAGTTGATTTTACAGAGAAATAAAACAATTTATTTTCATATTTTATACAATTTAGTGGTTAACATTTAGGAATTTAGATAATCTTTCCTATGAGACATCATTTTCCGAAATTGGAACTTTTATCCACAATCTACAAAGGGCACAACTTGCACACCCCTTATATGGCCAAATATTAGTGTCATGACTTTCTAGTCGTAATCTATTTTAAATATTGTCCCAAGGAAGAAATCACACCTAATATTGATGTAGGTAGGTTAGAGACATTCTCAATGGTATACCGTATGCTAGGTTTTGGCTCACGATTACAAAAGGCTTTGCATTTTTAGGTAGTAGTTTGGTGTCAAAGGTTTAGTGATTAAATAATATTGTGATAGTCCTCTAATTCAAAAAATTATTAATAATATTGTGATTAGTTTCTATGTTTCTCTTTTTCTATTGCAATTTTTTCTATTATATTGTAAAGGATTTTTGCAAGGAGGTAATACTAAGGTTTTTAATATAGAACCCAACCATTCATCGATTTCATTTAATGGCATTGAAATCATCATATTTTATTGCACATTAAGAAATTATTAAATATATATAACATTATAATTTGGTGCCACAAGCCTTTATGGAACTTAATATTAAAGTATTAATCATTAGTTATTAGTTTTAGCTTAGAAATGACGTAACCTTTAACATTGTATCGCTCAAGCTATATATATAAGGAGATCGATTTGTAATTTAATATCATAATATCAATAAAATATTATTTTCCTTTCAATCATGGAATTCAGAGTTTAATCCTTTGCATTTGGTATCAGAGCATATGAAACTACTCATTCGATAGGGATCACGAACATGTACATAATCCAATGCCATCAAATGGAAGGTCAAGATGTAGAACAAAAGGAGTTCAAGGAATAATAAATCCAAGAATTACTCTAGAAACATGAAAAACTAATTCAAGAAATATCCATGCAGCTACCTCCAGAAAGAAGTATTGAACACATAATCGAGGTTAAACCCGAATAAAATCCTTTCAAGGTTAAACCATATATGTATCCCCACCACCACACAACAAAAATAGAAATACTAATTTAAGACCTATTGAATTGTGGGGTCATCACCAAAAGTAGAATCCCATATGCAACTCCAGGCATGTTAGTATGAAAGAAGGATGGATCATTTAAATAATGCATAAATTACATATGGTTAAACAAAATAACGATCAAGAACAAGTTTCCAATTCCCTTCATCGATGATATGTTGGATGAACTTCATGGCACACAATATTTCTCAAAAAAAAATTAAGTCCAGGACACTATCAAATTAGGGTCATATTAGAAGATATCGCAAAGACATCCTTCCAAACTCATGAAGGACACTATGAATTCAAAGTAATTCTTTTAGATTAACCAATTCCCCTGCCACATTCCAAGCAGTTAAGAATGAACTATTTTCAGCCTCACCTCCTGAAATTTGCATTAGTCTTCTTCGATGCTATCCTTATATAAATCAAGATGTGGAAGGAACATTTGAAGTATCTAGGGGAGTTCCTATCTCTTCTAGTGGAAAACAAGTTCTATGCAAAAAAAATGAAATGCATATTAGGAAAACAAGAAGTAGAGTATCTCATTCATATTATCTCAAAGGAAGAAGTCAAGGTGGACCCAAGAAAGATCCAAGTGATAAAGGAGTGGCACCAACCAAAGAATGTTTCAAAATTGAGAGAATTCTTGGGATTAACAGGTTACTATCGAAGATTCATCGGGAACCATGCTCACGTAATTCCTCTGCTAAAAAACCTCCTAAAAAAGTAATTCCTTTCAATGGGATGATGAAGTAGGAAAATGATTTGACACGTTGAAACAAATTATGTATTCAACCCCATTTTCTGGAAACACCCAAATTTTCAAAACCCTTTGAAATTGAATGTGATTCTTCATGTTTTAGAATAGGAGTTGTGTTAATGAAAGAGGGTCATCCATTTTCTTTTGAAAGTATAAAGTTGAACAAAAAATAATGTCTACAACCTATTTACAACAAGGAAATACTTTCCATCATGCATGCATTACCAAAATGGAGACAATACCTTTTGGGAATCAAGTTCATGATCCAAACATATCATAACAGTTTGCAACACTTATTACAACAAAACACATTAATGACTAGACAGAAAAAGTGGATTGATAAAATCTCTACCTTCGATATGGAGATATTACATAAAAATGGAAAGTACAACGTAGTAGCTTATTCCCTTTCAAGAAAAGAAAAATAAGTACAAGTCCATTCCATATCATTGGTGGTCCCATAAATTTTGGATGAAATTCAAACAAAATATGCCAAAAATATATAGGTTTTCTTTATAATTAATAACATAAATCAATATCCAAAGTTTGAATGGAAGAATGACCTCTTATGGTACAAGGGGCGAATTTACTTGAGTTCCAATTCAATTTTTAAGACCAAAGTGCTTAAGGCGTGACCGGCCAACTGAAGCACATGTAGGATTTTTCAAAACCTACTACAATGCAAGGAAATCATTAATTTGGAAAGGTATGAATGTTGACATTCAAAAGTATGTTGCAGAATGTGACATTTGTCAGAGAAATAAAACTAAGAATATCTCAAATCAGGATTACTCCATTCACTACATATCCCAAATCAGAAATGGGAGGAAATTTCAATGGATTTCATTGAAGGGTTATCCATGTCAGATGGAAAGGAAAAAATATTAGTCGTATCAGTCAGTTTAACCAGTTATGCACATTTTGTAGGGATGAAAAAAACCAACTCTACAAAAGAAACAAATGAATCCTTTTGTAAAAATGTCTACAAGTTAGACGAGTTTCCCAAAATTATCGTAAGTGATAGACATGCCAAGTTGAAAAGAAATTTTTGGAGAAAGTTTGCAAGCAAATCGGGATGTCAGTTAACATGAGTTCAACTTACCATCCTCAAATAAATGGTGAGATAGAATTCATCAATAAATGTTACGAATATTAAATGATATATTAAATAAAAACATTAAAATATTAATTATTTACGTGAAGGGACATAACCCTTCATTATCCATGCCCAATCCCTATAAAAGGAAATATCTCTTGTAATATTTTATCATCTTATAAATCATATTTTATCTTCTATTCAATTATGGATTTCAGGTTCTAGGTTCTTTGCTGCAATAAATGCCTAGAAACCTACCTCTGTTGCTTTGTAAATAATAAGAAAAATAAGTGGTTCCAATGGATATATATTGTGGAATGGTGGTAAAATTCTACTTATCATACATCCACAAAAATGACACCATTTCAATCTCTCTATGGATATGAACCCCTGAAATGGAAGGATCTCATTGCAAACCAAGCAAGGGTCGCATTGATAAATGACTATTTCGAAGAAAACCAAAGGGTTGTCCAAATACTTAATGAGAATTTGAATGTATCTAGGAATAGAATGAGACAACAAACATATCAAAATCAAACAAAATGAGAATTTGAAGTTGGAGAATGGGTATTTGTAAGACTAAAACCTTATAAGGAGTTATCACTTAAACAAGGTGGAAAGAATAAATTAGCTCCACGGTTTTACGGTGCATATAAAATCAATAAGAATATTAGTCATGTGGCATATGCATTGGAATTACCAGCTACAAGTCACATCCACAATGTTTTTCATGTTTTATGTTTGAAAAAGGTGATAAGTAAACACCAGAAGGCACAAACAATACTTAGGCTTGTTGGATTAAGAAGGATGAATTATTTTCGAACAAGAATCTATCATCGCTACCAAAGAGAGGAGATTGAGAACTTAAGTAATTAAAGAGTATCTTATTAAAAGGATAAATCTTCCTAAAGAAGACACACATTGGGAATTAGAACAATTTTGACAACAACACCCCTCACTACCATCGCTTTGAGGACAAACATCCTTTAAAGGGGGTGGAAATGTTATGGAAATTAATATAAAATTATTAATCATTAGTTATTAGTTTTAGCTTAGAAAGGACGTAACCTTTCACATTGTATCGCAAGCCATATATAAGGAGAACTATTTGTAATTTAATATCATCATATCAATTCATTATTATTTTCCTTTCAATCATGGAATTCAGAGTTTAGTCCTCTGCACAAACCGTCAATAAGGAGTTGCTTTTGCAGGCTCATTCCATTTGTGGTTTCTGTGACTGTATGTAGCAATTCTAAGCTTCAATTTTCAGTTGCATAGTGCATTTCATCTCGTAGGCTCATTCCTCTACACTCCAAACAATTACTTAACTATAATTGCATTTTTCTAGACTCTAAACAAATACTTTAGGACTATGTACTTTAACAAAATGGTTAGCTATAATTTCATTTCCCCAGAATCCAAACAATACTTTAGGACTAGGTACATTAACAAAATGGTTAAAAATGTAAATATGTTTATAATTTGAAAAGTTTTAAATCATGACTAGATATTCTCTTTGATATGGAAATCTTCTTTTGCTTATGTTGATCTCATTTTCATTTTATTGTGTTTATTTCCCCTTCATTGCTTTACTTTGTTGTAGAGTTTTTTCATCGAATCTCCTTTTGTCTTTTCCATTGTCTTTGACTACACTCTAGTCAATTTTTTCTTAATATGTGGTTAACATTGCTTGAATTTTGTGTCATGTCTTGTGGGTCTTCTTTAATTTAAGGTTATTGTCTATGTGACTTTATATGCAAGCTTATTTCAATAACATATTCTTTATTGAGATTCCATTGCATATTTACACCGAAGGTGTTTTTAAGGGGCCGATTACTCTTAATCCTTTGTTGTCTATCAAGTTCCTATCGAAAACTGCCCTATGTGAGCCCAATGAGCACCACTATTTCAATGAGTTCAATGTCCTCATCCCCCAAATCATGGAACTTTCAAACCAAATCTGTGACATGAAATAGAATCTTTCTCTCGGGGTCATTGATCGTATCATCCTCACCCCTGATGTAACCATGGGATATCAATTTATGTATGCATTCCAGTGCGAGTTCCACAATTTTCAAGAAACTTGAATCACATGCCATAATTAGAGGTTGCAGTATGATTTCTGCATCGTCCAAGATAAAGGAAATGGGCCCGTCAAGAAGAGGGTTGGAAAAAGGAATTTATTTCTATTGTTCTTGCATCTCCATGGGTGGCTGTGTGGCATAGAGCTTATCCAGTACAGCCTTGCAATATCGTTGCTCTGCTTTGAAGCAATATATGCATAGATACTTGTAAGAACATAAAAAGATGTCAAAATCTAGGCAAGGATGTCTCAAGTACGTTAGAAACAATGGCTAAAACATACTTCCAACCCTATTAGATGTTATCCAAAACCAAGCCGACTAAACTTGAGTTTACCACTGAGTCAATATTAAAATTTAATTTTTACTTTTTCACGCCGACCTCTTTTTCTTTTTCCACTTGTCGGGTGAAACTTGTCTATCTCCCGACTAGACAAGTCTATCAACTTTGGTTGGCCTTTCGACTCAACTGATTTACTTCAACTTACTTGTCAGTTCTACCAACTGATTTTACCTCGACCACTTGTCACTTCGAAGTCGGCTGATTTCAACCTCTAAGTCGGCTCACCTCTTTGACCTCTCAAGTCGGCTCACTCAACCGACCTTGTCTGTTCACTTTGGTCGAAATCTACAGAGTATTTTTCTTAGTCTAAGAGACTTAAGAAATTACAAATGCTTTTCACCTGTGAGTAAGATGAAGTAAAATGGACACATTAAAAAATCCAAATAACTTATAAAAACATATGTCTGAATATGTAGGAAGACTTGAGTCGACCAATGTGCCGTAAAACCTAGAACTTTCACACAGTGAGAAATTTATGGGTTCTTTGATCTTTCACTTAACTGGTAAATGTAAACAACATTTACACAAGTAAATATAGAAATAATGTGCAGCCAAATATACATGCATTCAACCATAAACTATTTCATATATAAAACTATGCGGAAATAACAAAGATATTACAAACTTGTCTATCCAGACTTGTCGGTCCAGACTTGTCAACTCACTGACTGATCCTTTTACAGAGCTACGGCTCTTCGACTGAATCACGTACACAAAAGCTTGAGCTTCAACTTCTCTTTTCTCACCCTGGATTTCTCTTGTGAGTTCTGTTGTCTCACTGTCTTATGTCTAAACTGATTTACAATTTGCTTCTTCTATTTATAGGCCACCTGAATATTGTTTCTACATGAGTCAACTGACTCACCATTAAAGACTGTAATAACTATATACCTAAAAAATTAGCTTCAGAAATAAATTTGACTGGTTTACATTGCTGAATCGTGGACTCTTCCTTCTTGTCAAACTAACTGACAAGATCTTGACTGATACAGACTCTAACAGAGTCGTCTAAGAGTCAAGTACAGATCTGCGAGTGATTAATATTTCCAACACTCCCCCTTAATTATGAGCAGACGGGGTTTTAAAACAAATTTTTCAAACAAAGCTTAGACATGCTCTGTTTATGACAGAGTTCACTGTGGAGAACTTGTCATTCCAAGATAACTACGCAGATACTGGAAAGTGTCCTTTGCCAATGGCTTTGTAAAAATTCCTGCAAGTCGATCTTCAGACCTGCAAAATTCCAAACAAATTTTTGTGTTGTTTACCAACTCTCTTATAAAATGAAACCTTGTGTCGATGTGCTTGGTTCTCTTGTGGGACACGTGATTTTTTAATAATGCTATGGCTGAATTGTTGTCGCAGAAGATGGTTATCGGTTCTTGATGGTTCTGTGACAAGTCTTTTAACACTCTCCTCATCCAAACAACTTGACATTCAACACTTGTTGCTACAACATACTTTGCTTCAGTTGAAGATAGAGTTAATATGGGTTGTTTCTTTGAAGACCATGAAACAACACCTGTACCAAAATGAAATGTGTACCCAGATGTTCTTTTCGTGTCATCTATGCTGCCTCCATTGTCACTATCATTGTAACTAATGAGTTTAAAATTTTCTGAGATTGAATACATAATACCAAGGTCTTTTGTGCCACTTACATACCTCATAATTCTTTTACCTGCTTGCCAATGTGAGTCTTTTGGTGACTTCATGAACCTTGAGATCATACTTACTCCATACATAATGTCTGGTCTTGTCACTGTCAAATACATAAGGCTTCCTACAAGCCTTTTGAACAGCGTAGGATCGACAGTTGATCCTTCATCATCTTTGTTTAATTTTAAACATGTTATTACAGGTGTTGGAACTTTCTAGCAATTAGACATGTTAAATCTTTTTAAAACTTCACTTGCATACTTTCTCTGTGATATAAAAATACCACTTTTAGACTGTTAACACTCTATTTTTAACAGTTGATTTAGGGGCCTGATAGGAGTTTGATGAGGGTCCCATTCCCTTGAACTTCATGTGAATTCCCTTCAGGTTATCAAAAGTGCAACGTAAAGAAGAAAACGGTATGTGCGCCGATGGCATTAGACAGGATCCATAATCAAAGGCTGAGATTGATCAGAGGATGGATCAATGGCTCCAAAACATTTCATGCGAGTGGACATGCTCGACCAAATCCACCTTTCCATATTGCGAAATGGGTTAAAGGTCAAAAACCTTCAATGGGTGAGATGAGATCCTAGTCAGATCTACGGTCCCGATCAATTTCGCAAATCATACTTGTGTGGGTAAAGCCGCAATTTCAAATTGCTAAAGAGGAGTAGCGGTTACGAAGATCAACGGTCACGACAAGAAGGAAAATAGATCTACGGCCACGGCTTATTTCGCAATGCGAACTAGCAAGGTTGAATACCAAGATTTCTCATTGCGAAAAGTAGTGGGGCCCACTCGGATCTACAACTGCATGAAAGGGTTGGTTGCAATCGACGGTTGAGAACATGTCACGATCCGAAACTGCCCGTGGTATCTAGAGGAGAAAAGTTGGTAGCAGAAATAATGGGACGTGGATGGTGGACGTGAAAGATCCCTCAAATCAAATGGTTGAGAAGACTTCCACGGTATAGGTTTCACATCTAGTATGGAGATGACAACAGAGGAGACGTTCACGCATGTAATCTGCCCCTATTGTAGATTGGTCAATTCCTCTAACACCATTTGTAGCATGCATACAGGTGAAACCATCTCTGTGGAGGTGTTATGTTGCATAAAGATAGGTGTCTTTTGTGTGATTTGGCCTGCGGAAGTAAGAAAAGTAACCGATGAATCCGCTACTCACTCAAGGCAAAGCCAGCACGATGTGTGAGACCATTCTATTTTCTACATTACATGAACAAGGAAACGTGGGAGCATCCACTTCATGAACTTTGCAGCATGGATCGATTATACTAGATGGCATCCACAAATACTTCCCGTAGTAGACGGTAAGGCACCACAACTGATGAAATGACGTGACTAGATCCCTAACAAGTAAAGGATCACTCTACTCGCGCCCTCACACATACTGATACCAAATACACTCGATGACAGAGTGTGCAGGAATGTTGACCAGCCATTGCAAGGGTAAGTCTCGAAGCCTTATATATACTGCTTTCAGAGCAATGGGAGTGGACTAACATATCTCTAGAACCTGAGTTCTACTTCTCCACAAATATGCAAAGGCCCAAAGATTTTAGCGATGAAGATCTAGTTTGAGAATCTCATCCATCTGGGGGTGTTGATGGTTGGTGAGAAGCTTCCCCACTCACCCATCACCTTGGTATTGCATGCCAAGAGTGACACCAGCCATCGGGGCCCAGACATGATACCCGCGCCTCTAACGACACGGGGCCTGGACACTTACTCCCCGTAAGTGTTTTTTTAGGAACCCCTGATAGCATCACTACCACCAAAGCCTCTACAGAAGGGGACAGTCATTGATTGTTTCTTATATAAGCATTTGTTCGGATGGGAGCGTCAGGGTTCTAAATCCCGCACAACCCTGTTTGTGAAGTCCACTTTGCAAGGGTGATGGGGCTGGTGTAGACATGCTACACCTTATTTCCTATGGGAGAACTCACCTCACTGGGGGTGAGAAGTACAAGAATGACAAGCCACCTCACAGGTTTGTCTCGACCAGGAGCAATGCGGCACTTCTTCCAGAGCTGATGGCTAACAGTGTTACCCGACGAGGAAGGAGGTGGTGGATGTGATTGAACCGGGGAGAGATGCAAACTACCTTGCTAGTGTGTGCCCATGTGAAAAGCTGCATTTTAACACGGTGGAAGCACATGCTTTGGGAAAAGAAGGGGGCATCATACTCATAATCTGCCATAGCGGCCAAGCACGTCAAACTGTAACTCAGGCCGAATGTGACCACTAGCACAATAATGTTTACTATTATTTGTAAAACGTGGCAATAGTTCCACTCCCTATGCTGTTAACACATGATTGTGACTTGTAACAATTTTCAATTCAGCAGTCCCAGCACTAGAATAGTATAAATACACTCCCGATAGAGGGAGATAGGAGTTGATTGGATTGGGAAAAATTCTCGGGCTAAGGCTCTCCGTTGTAAATAAGATTTGATTCCTGTGTTATGAATAAAATTGCAAAGGAAGAGTTGTTTCTCATGGTAGAGATTCATGTGTCGTTGATTTTCCCAATATGTATTTTCCTTTACGTGAAATGTGCTTCCTATTTTCATTCCAGTTTTTCGATTGCTTTCATGTCTGCAACTTAGTGTATAACAGTTAGGAATTCATACTTGCTATGCTCCGGCTATTGTTCCATACATTTATCAAGTTTTCTTCTAAAGTTGCATGGAATTCATCTCGCTGGTGCTCCACGCGATGGGTTGTTCTCCCTCGTCCTCTAACCATCCGCTAAATATCTCTTGATTATGAAATCCACGACTACCTTTCCTCTGTTTGCAACCCCACGCCTTTCTTTCCCTCATGAAAATGTTCCCTATTGAGGTTTTCGACTCCATTTCCAATGGTCCCTTTCCCAGATAATTCCACCAGGCACCTCACATTAATATACTTTGTCCCATTCAGGATTCTAGCCCCCTGACTATCCTTGATTGAATATCTTACACGGAGTAGACTCCAAATACAAACAAGAGATCCCTCTCTAATTGTGCAGGGCCGAAGGCGCATTCTAAAGTGGTTATGTTGTTTCCTGGGAGCAGGCCCTTCCCCTCGACCTTGGGGCTCAATCTCGGTGCCAACACAGACTGTTGAACTTCAATGCCCAGAAAAAAATTCATAAGCCCCAAATCAGTCATTTCAAATTCACTTTCCATGTCTGCTTTAAAATATGCTATGCCAAAATCATTAGTAAATATTAAATCATCTACATACAAGCAGACAATTAAAATCTTGCCTTGCTCATCCACTTTGGTGTACAATGTCAGTTCACTTTCACTTCTGTGAAATCCATTTTTAGTGAGATAGGAATCAATCTAACTATACCAAGCTCTACGAGCTTGTTTCAAACCATATAGTTCCTTTTTCAGCATGTACACTTTATGCTCTTGACCTAGAACTTCATACCCTTGTGGTTGTTCCACATATACTTCCTCTTCTAGATAGCCATTTAAGAATTCTAACTTGACATCCATTTGATGAACATGCCATTTTTTTTGTGCAGCAATAGTCAAAACTATTCTGACTGTATCCATGCATGCAACAGGTGCAAACGTTTCACTAAAGTCTATGCCGAGTTGATGTGTGAACCCTCTTGCTGCCATTCTTTTTTTGTGCTTTTGCACATTCCCATCAGCATCTTGCTTTGTCTTGTAAATCCATTTGACACTGATTACATCTTTGTCTTTTGGTACATCAACCAGTTCCCATGTCTGATTCTTCTCAATGAATTATATTTCTTCATCCATGGCTTGTGCCCATACTTCTTCTTCAACAGCTTCTTCAAATGTTAGTGGATCATATATAGAAGAAAATAATGCCAAGAGAGAGAATGAATTTAGTGTACCAACTTCATATATTTCTTGCAAACTTTTTGTCTTCACCGGTTCTGTCAATGTCGACCTTGACAAAATGCTTGATGGAGTCTGATGTTCTCTTGGTGTGCTTGTCGGTGTAGCTTGAGCTGCTACTTGTGTCGATGGTCTTTGTGTTGAACCATGCCTTGGTGTCATGGGAGTCGACGATGCTGCGACCGGTTGATGTACATGTGGTGCTTGAACCACTTCTTCTTCCATATCATCATTATTGACGTTCGACACAATCTTGACATTTATGTCGACGGTTCCATCCCATGATTCATTCTCAACAAATTGAACATCTCGACTGATTATCACTTTCCTTTTGACGGGATCATATAGCTTGTATGCTTTTGTGTCTTCAGAATAGCCGACAAAAATACATTTTTGTCCCTTCTTGTCTAGCTTCCTTCTGAGCTCATCTGGAACATGAGCATACGCAACAAAACCAAAGAATTTATAATGTGAAACACTATGATTCATACCTATCCATTCTTCTTGGCGAACTTTGTTCTTCACACTCTTTGTCGGACACTGATTCATAATATATATAGCAATTGCGACTGCTTCACCCCAATACTCATTTGGCAAATGCTTGGTTTCCAACATGTTGTGTGCCATCTCCATGATGGTTATGTTCTTTCTTTTGGCAATACCATTCTACTGAGGTGTATACTGTGTAGTGAATTTTTTTTGTATGCCATGGGTCTTGCAAAAATTCAGAAATTCATTTGAAACATATTCACCTCCTCTGTCAGTTTTTAAGATCTAGATGCGATGTCCACTCTAGTTCTCCACGAGTGCCTTGAACTGCTGAAAATAACTAAAAGCATCATATTTATGTTTCAAAAAATATACCCATGTTTTTCTTGAGTGTTCATCAATAAAAGTTAGAAAGTATTTGTAGCCACCAATGGATGATGTCTGCATTGGATCACAAATATCAGAGTGCACAATTTCAAGTGGTGTGCGTGCTCTATAGGACTTTTCGACTGGAAAAATCTCTCTGTGCCGGTTGCCAAAAATGCAACCTTCACAAACTCTCTTTGTTCTGTTGATCAATGGTAATCCCTTCACCATATTCTTTGTGTGTAGTAGCTTCAGCCCACCAAAATTTAGATGTCCAAATCTGAAATGCCACAACCAGGATTCATCCTAAACTTATGTCTGAAATGCAGCTTGCAAATTAGGGCTGCCATTTTCTCTCTTGTCGAGGAGCTCGACTGTTTCTTCACTTTCTTCCTTGAATGCAGCTCATGTGTTTGCCTTCCCTTTTGATGTTGGGAACTATTCTCAATGGAAACAACCGGTTGCTTGTCATTGGCACTTTTGCTATCAGATGGTCACTTGGATGCTTGTCTTTGATCACACAGTGATCATCTTCCATGTAGACTATGTAGCCTTTTTGTATCAACTATACAATGCTTAAAAAATTATGTTTCAGACCTTTGACATGATAGACTTAAGGGATATACTTACTCTCCCCCTGTTTGGTTAGAATATCAATAGTGCCTTTTCCTAAGACAGTAACTTCGACATTGTTTCTAAGTGTAACATCAGTTTTAACTGAATTGTCTAGACTGGAAAACAAATTTAAATTACCAGTCATGTGGTTGCTGCATCATGAATCTAAGTACCATATGTCATGTGGACTTTCTTAAATAGCATTGCATTCAAGTGGAGATGTCGATGCCATTAACATTGCACTTGTCGAAGTGCTGGTGCTGGTCAACTAATTTGGGCTTTGCCTTCCTTGTTCATATTGCTTCTTCCTGCATTCATATGCATAATGACCAAATTTCTTACAGTAATGACATTGGATTTTTTATTTATCAAATATCTGGCCACTTGGCTGACTTGGGTTCTGTTTATCTCCTCTACCACCGAGATTTGCAGGACTTCTGCCTTGTCATCCTCTTGAAGAAATTCTTCCTTTGCCTCTGAAGTTGTTTCTCCCCCTGCCTCTACCACGACTTATGGATAATTGTGCTGCAAATGCACCTTCCAATGATTTTTGTGTTCTGCTGAGTCTATGTTCATGATTGATGAGTGAAGCTTGCAGGTCATCAATGGTAGATATCAACATGTCTGTGTGTTCTTCCAAGGTCACAACCAAGTTTTCAAATCTTGGGGGAAGTCTTCTAAGAATTTTTTCAACAACCCTTCGGCCTTCTATGACTTCTCCATGAGATTTCAGTTGGTTTATCAACCCAACAACTCTGGTGTAGAATGAGTCTACAGTCTCTGAATCTTTCATGGACAGAGATTCAAAATCTCTTCTCAGAATCTACAACTTGGATGTTCTTACCTTATCCAAACCTTGATAGGCAGTCTCCAATGTATCCCATGCCTACTTAGCATTAGTTTTTGCTACTACTCTTGGGAGTATGCTCTCATGCATAGCTTGATGTATGTAAAACATAGCTTTTTCATCTTTCTTCCTCTGTTCCCTCAACACATCTTTCTCAGCCTGTGTGAGATTGTTATATGCTGTCATGTCTGCTAGTTCTGCATAACCATGTTGGACTATCTCCCATACATCTTGACCTCTAAATAAAGACTTCATTGTTAAAGACCAATATTCATAATTCTTTCTTGTAAAAATTGGAGTTTGTAATGAACCACAAGTGGAAGCCATTTTAATTTTTTTTAATTAACTTTCCTTAGAAAGTTAATTTTCAACCTTTTAAAACAAGATTTCATTCTTATACTTGCTCTGATATAAACCTTGCTCTGATACCAGTTAGCCAAAACCAAGCCGACTAAACTTGAGTTTACCACTCAGTTAATATTAAAATTTAATTTATACTTTTTCACACCGACCTCTTTTTCTTTTTCCACTTGTCGGGTGAAACTTGTCTATCTCCCAACTAGACAAGTCTATCAACTTTGGTCTGCCTTTTGACTCGACTAATTTACTTTGACTTACTTGTTAGTTCTACCAACTGATTTTAGCTCGACCACTTGTCACTTCTAAGTCGGCTGACTTCAACCTCTAATTCGGCTCACCTCTTTGACCTCTCAAGTCGGCTGACCTCTTCGACCTCTCAAGTCAGCTCACTCAACTAACCTTGTCAGTTCACTTTGGTTGAAATCTACAGAGTATTTTTCTTAGTCTAAGAGACTTAAGAAATTACAAATGCTTTTCACCTGTGAGTAAGATGAAGTAAAATGGACACATTAACAAATCCAAATAACTTATAAAAACATATGTCCAAATATGTAGGAAGACTTGAGTTGACCAATTTGTCGTAAAACCTGGAACTTTCACGCGGTGAGAAATTTATCGGTTCTTTGATCTTTCACTTAACTGATAAATGTAAAAAACATTTACACAAGTAAATCTGGAAATAATGTGCAACCAAATAAACATGCATTCAACCATAAACTATTTCATATATATAACTATGCGGAAATAACAAAGATATTACAAACTTGTCTATCCAGACTTGTCGGCTCACCGAATGATCCTTTTATAGAGCTTCGGCTCTTCAACTAAATCACTTACACAGAAGCTTGAGCTTCAACTTCTCTTTTCTCACCCTAGAGTTCTCTTGTGAGTTCTGCTGTCTCAGTGTCTTGTGTCTAACTTGATTTACAATTTGCTTCTTCTATTTATGGGCAACCTGAAGATTGCTTCTAGATGAGCCGACTGACTCACCATTAGAGACTGTAATAACTATCTACCTAACAACTTAGCTTCAGAAATAAATTCAACTGGTTTACATTGCCGAATCGTGGACTTTTCCTTCTTGTGAGACTGACCAACAAGATCTTGACTGATACAGACTCTGGCAGAGTCGGCTAAGAGTCAGGTATGGATCTGCGAGTGATTAATATTTCCAACATTAGATACCAATTCTAAGCCTCCAAACAAACTCAATGAAGCACCTGTTCAAACAACCAATGTTTACTTTTTCAAGGTATGGCTCTAAAGTTCGAAACCATATTGCAACAAGTTTTAGGAAATGGATTACGATAATTCACTCATGAAATGTAAAGGATGAGTAACACAAATCTCTATTTAATATCTGCAAAGTAAACTATATAGGAAAGAAAGAACAGTTAGCCAAAAGAGGGTCTTGCAATTATCATGGAAAAGGTTTGCTTTACATTAGGGACATGATGGTTAATAAACACATCATACCTCTTATTGTTGTTAGAATGACAAGGTGTGGAATAGGATGCATCCATTCCCAATTGGTAAACAAAAAATTGTATTAAGAATGGGGTGGTATGAAGGATGATCGATTCTATGGACGCAAATTGCAATTGAGGAGATGACTAGAGAAGCCTTGATAAATTGAGTTTATGTTGCAATGAAAAAATGAGATGAGATGGTTTGTAGAGTTTATATAAGCATTAGACCCGTGAGATGGTTTGAAGCCTTTGTATAAATATCAAATCCATGAGAATTAGATGAAATAAAAAGTGATCATATCCAAAGATAGCCATTAAACCCTCCACTCCTTGTATATGTATGCTTATATAACTGTCACCCACTACCTCGGTCTGGTTAATCAATTTTATGGGCTCTAATACACTTGTCACCCTCTACCCCTGTTTTTCAATCATGTTTATGGACACTTATACACCTGTAACATACTACCCCTGTCTGTCAATCATGTTTGTACTCCTTTCTCTTCAATTAGTAGTGGTCGACCATCAACAACGCCAAGCTCGTCTATTGAGGAAAGCTCGAAGGGTGGTCCACCATGAACATGAGTTGTATTTATTATATGAATATTTAGGTTAGTGGGTTTTTTACTTTAACTTTTGTATATGAATGATTTCAACAGGTTTCCAGCGACTATATAACGCTAAATAACCTAACCTTAAACACCAAACATACTCGTTATAAAGATAGATAAATCCTTATGTTTTGCAAAGTCAATCCCATAATCTTATAAATGCTGACCATTAGAGGAATTTTGAGGTCTAAAATGGGCCTCCTAAGGAAAATAATAAAATAATAGTTAAAATAATAAAATAATATTTATTAATTTTGGAGGAAAAAAGAAAAAAACTACTTTTTGTGTTCGTATTTTCGACATATCTCCCTGTGTGTTTACTCAAATTTTGATCGAGAGAGCTCATTGGATGCGGAATTTCATTCTGCATCCAACAAGTACCCACAATGCATACTTTTGATGGACCCCGCTGCCCCAAAAACAAGAAATGCATGAAAAAATGTGATGCAGAAGATTAACTTGGAAGGTTATGTGGATTCGGATTAGGAAGGCAGTGCAATTGATAGGAAGAGCACTTGAACCCATAATCAACTATACCCTTTAGGCACCTCAGAATATGCTTTGTAGCAATCAGGTGAACATGTCTCGAATTTGTTAGGAACTAGCTCAATGTGTTCACAACAAAGCAAATATCTAGTCTTGTATTCGTCAGGTACATCAAGGACCCAATCATCTAATGATACATCGTAGCATCGACCGAATCTTCAGATTCGATGCCATAGGTGTGGTCATCACCTTGTAGTCCATCATCTTGAATCTCCTCAGGATCTCAACCACATACTTCCCTTATCGAAGGCAGATTCCATTTGCATTCTGCCACACCTCCATGCCTAGAAAGTAATGCATCATACCAAAGTCCTTCATCTCGAACTCAGCAGCCATCTTCCTCTTCCTCTCAGTAATCAACCCATTTGAACCTATTAAAAATAGGTCATCTACATACAATAGGAGCATCACTGGGTTCCCTTCTTCAACCTTGTAGTAAAGGTTGGAATTTGCTTTACTTTTGGTAAATCGCAACTAGTTAGGAAGCTGTCAATTCTGTCATACCACGTCCTGGGTGCCTGTTTCAAACTATATAGGGATTTCTTCAATTTACACACATGAGTCTTCCTATCATGTGTCTCAAAGCCAAGTGGCTGCTCCACATATACTTTCTCTTCGACTACACCATTCAAGAAAGTTGTCTTGACATCCATCTGGTGTACTTTCCATTTCATTACTGCAGCTAAAGCAAGTACTGATTTGATGGAGGTATATCTAACTACAAGTGAAAAATTCTCTTCATAATCTATCTCTTCTTTCTGGGAGAAGCCGCAAGCCATAAATATTGCTTTATATTTCTCTATGCTAGCATCTGCAGCATGCCTGATCTTATAGATCCATTTGGAAGTCACAACAGACTTCTCCTCTGGTCTTGGGACAACATCCCAAACATCATTCTTCATGATCAACTGATACTCCTCGATCATAGCATCCTTCCATTGTTTATTTTCTATCGCTTCTTCATAGTTGGAAGGTTATTTATCGATGATGTCACATAATAGGGCTACATATCCGGAGTAGGACCTAGTTCTCTTCCTTTCTCTGTGAATTTCTTCTAGATCCCCATATCTCTATGCACCTTGGATAGCATCTTGTACCCATGCAGGTTTCCTCTTTTGAGGATTCTTCTCCTGAGGTGGATCTACAAGTTCTTGAAGTTCTTCCATTTCTTGATCTTCTTCAAGAATTGCTTCATCCATGGTTGTATCCTGGATCCTGGGTATTTCAATTTCTTCAGGATCGTCAACTGGTCTCTTCCTATATTTGTTGTAAGTTGTGTCTTCATCAAATGTTACATCTATGCTGATGCCAATATTCTTGAATCCTGGGAAGTATATTCTATAAGCCTTCGAGCTTTCAGAGTATCCCACAAATATACCCTTCTTTCCTGAAGGATCTAATTTTGTCATCTTTTCTTTTGGAATGTGTATGTACACTGGACACCCAAATATTCTGAGATGACTGACTTCTAGTTTATTTCCAAAAAACACTTCTTCAGATGTCTTGTTCTTGAGTACTCTATGTGGAGTACGGTTTTGTATGCACACAGCTGTCCTGGCAGCTTCTTCCCATAGATGCATAGGAAGATCTTGATCATGGAGCATTGCCTTTGTTGCTTCCATGATTTTTCTATTCTTCCTTTCTGCAACCCCATTTTGTTTTGGATTATATGGAGTGGTCAACTCCCTCTTAAACCCTGAATCTCTGCATAATTCCTTGAATTCATTTGATGTGAATTCTCCACCATTGTGTGATCAGAAAATCTTGATCTTCATCTNTGAATTCCTTGAACTTGTTGAATACTTCATCTTTGTTCTTCATGAAGTATATCCATGTCTTCCTAGAAAAATCATCAATGAAAGAAACATAGTATACATGCCTGCTTAATGAACTGGATGACATCTAACCGCATACATTAGAGTGAAGGATTTCAAGGTTCCTTTAGCCTTGCTTTCACTACTTGGAAAAGTCTTCTTTGTGTTCTTTCCTTTCACACATCCCTTGCATACTCCTTCATATTTTTCTTGCATTTCTGGAAGACCTTCAATAGCTTTTCTTGCAAGTGGTAGTGCCCTATAGTGCACATGTGCAATCCTTCTATGCCAAAGTTCATTTGGTTCTACTGAGTTATGAACCAAATCTTGTTATGGTTTGCCCTTTAATCTATATAGTCCTCCCTCTTATTCTCCAATTACTACTGCATCATCAATACTCTTTCCTTTTTGCCACATGAGGACTTGGCCATCTACAAATGCAACTCTTATTCCTTTTGCATCTAATGCGGAGATGGAGAGAAGGTTCTTCTTTAGTTCTGGTACAAATAGGACATCCTTCATTTTCATAGACTTTCTAGAGTCAAAATTGTAGGAGGATTCTCCACTACCTTTTATTGAATACTGGTAGCCATCCCCAAGTTTCACCTTGAGGGGTGATTCATGTTCTGATAGTTTCACAAAGGATTCCTTAAATCCCATCATGTGTTTGGAAGCCATACTATCAATAATCCAATCATTGCTTCCATGTGTGATGGTTCCCATGAGGGAAGAGATCAACACATATTCTTCATCACTTGAAGAACCATCACTGTCTTGTTTGATTCTCTTCTTGGAAGGCTCATCATCTTCTGTAGCATGAGCATGATGTCTTTTCTAGTTTCCCTTCCTCTTGTGAGATCTATCTTTGTTTCTAGGGAAATATCTTTCAAGGTGTCCTGTTTCATCACATGTATAGCAAATGAAGTTAGACAAATCTTTGTTAGATTTTCTAGTTTTATTCTTCTGGCGAGAGTGCTTACCTCTATGATGGTCTGTTCTGATTTTCTTGGATTGTATTGTGAGAGCTTGATCTTCGCTTCCCATCTTTTCTTCTCGAGACAATATTCGAGCTTCTTCTTGTGAGCACTCCTCCCACAGTTTGTTAAACTTGACTATCTTATTTCTGGCATAGATATTTTGAATGAAAGAGTCCCATTCCCTAGGGAGACCATTCAAGGTGGTCATCACAATTTCTGCATTCTCCCATAGTTTGTTAAACTTGACTATCTTATTTCTGGAATATATATTTTGAATGAAAGAGTCCCATTCCCTAGGGAGACCATTCAAGGTGGTCATCACAATTTCTGCATTCTCTACTTCTTTATCTACAGCTTCAAGCTGTTCCTTGATCTGATAGACCCTTATAAATTAAAACTAGATGGTCTCCACATTCTGGATCTTTACATTCTTCAATTGGTTTCTCGTAGTCATCTTCCAGTTTATGTGCTTCCCTTCAATTAACTTGGTCAGGGCATCAAACATCTCTCTAGGTGTCTTTAGGGAGGACACCTAAGGTATGAGATGATCCTTGATTGAATTAGCAATAATCCTCTTAGCCATGACCAGTTTCTTTTTGTGTAAGGCCTCAGCCTCATCTCCCTATGGAACTAGAACTTCTCCACTTATGTAGGAGTCCAATTCATTTTCTTCCAGGACTAGGGAGATCGTATACTTCCAAGCACATAAGTTATCGGGTCCCTTAATATTTTCATCAAGCTTAGTATGATGTGACATCTTAATAGAGAAACTCAAATGGAAATGCAAAATATTTATATCTTACCAGGTTCAGATGTCGGAACTGGATTTGAAGATGAATTTCTGCAGAGCTGGTTTTCTCGTTCATGAGCATATTTAGGGTTTGACTTTCCTGGAGTTCTACCCAACCAAAAACTTTGATCTTGATCTCTAAACTTTGATTTTTGAAAGGAGATCAATCCAGGCCTGGGATCACTGAAAAAATCCACTTTTATGGAAAGCCCTAATATCTCGTAGCAGTGTCGGGTCAAAAACTGAAAATGCTCAGAATTAGATTCTGCTTCAATAGAAAGATGCGCCCTATAGAGGAGAGTCATCCTAGCCTCCTTTTTCTGAAAATGTGTGGAGATAGATCCAAAAAGTAGGAAGCCCTAGATTTAGCAGTTGCTCAATGTCTTCTTGTCTGGTTAGCTCTGATACCATGTTAGATTTTTAACATTTAAGCTATATGATCTTAGGATCTTATCTGAGAGAATAAAAAGCACAGCAATCAATCATAAGAGACAATGAACACAAAGATTTTCCTCAAGGAAACCATAAAGAAGAAAACCCCACAACTTCCTCAGAGATAGAATCAGCACCAAAAGTAAAACTCAAAGATACAAAGATGATCTCTCGACAGCAGTAGCCTCTCTCTCTCTTGTCCCATCTTCTTCTCTCTCTCTCAGTTATGTGCTACAACTCAGTGTGTGTGTCTATGTGATAAATAGAGAGGCTCACTCTCTATTTATACTAATTTCCGACTTGACATTAACTCACCAGGGCCGACTTCTCTAGGAGATTCTAATAACCCTAGTGCCCCGCAACTGCGGGGACTTTAACCCTTGAACAATAAGTAGGGTTACCCTAAATGACTTTACATGACTTGTTTACTTTATTGATTCTCTCGATAGGATCATCGGGGTATGACATGACACAATTACATCATTGATACTCCCAATAGGGACATTGGGCTATAATATATAAGTGAATACATTTCGAAGATACAAATACATCAACGAAACACAAGGTGCAGTGGTTTCTGAGTTGTTTACCTTTTCATATTAAGGAGAAAATTGAATATGATAATCCCAAAACCCTAAAAGAGGCCATGCGAAAAGAAAATTTCTACTATGAGCAGAACCGGAAAAGGGAGAACATGCCAAACTGGAAAACAAAAAGGTCTAATAATTTTGACCCAAGAAAGAAAAATTTCACACTTGATCGGAATTTTGAGCATAATAACTCACGCAATATTCCTAACAAAAATTTTCAAGAAAATAATTCAAAAAGTAACCCACATCAAAACCCTACTGTCACAAGAAATAAAGAATTTGCAAATAATCACAGTAACTATGTTAAAAATAACGAATGTAAGAAACTGATAAAATGTTAGGAATTCCAGGGACATCACTATGCATTAGTATGTCCTAACATGAAGAAGACAGTCAACAATATTCATGTTGTGTATGAAGAAACAATGGTTGGTGACTTAGCGAGAGGGATTCTTAGAATCAATGTAGCACTAGAAAACAGACAGGCTGAATATCGGACTTCCATGGTGGAAGTAGAAGGTATGCTGAACCATAAACCTATTTCTATTTTTAATTGACTCAGGGGCTATCCTGAGTTATGTCTCTCCTAGTTTAGTAGAGAAAAATAAACTACCAATAGATAAATTTGCAAAATCATGGTTGGTTCAATTAGCTACAGAAGAAAAAAGGAAAGTAACTGATTTTGTGAAAAATTGTATATTATTTATGAATCAGTTTGAAACTTCAGTAAAGATTGAATGTATTTCCATTAGGATACTATGAGGTGTTAATTGGAATGAATTGTTTGGAACAACATCGAGTAGTGTTAAATTGTTTTGATAAAACTTTTACCTGTTTAAATAACGAAGGAGAAATGGTAACAGTAAAAAGAATTCCTAGGAAAACAACAATCAGAAAATGCAATACTCCCATCACATGGAGTAACTCATTGATAAGTTAATAATAGGACCTGAGTTATTAAAGGAAATGGAATTAACAATGAAGCAGGTACAAGGTAGTTTAAAGGTTGCACAAGACAGAAAAAAAGAGTCAAGAGGATGTTAAATGAACTCAAAAAGAGTTCCAAGTGGGCGATCATGTTTTCATTAAGGTAAAACCTAAAAAGAGTTCCTTAAAATTAGGGAGCTGTGCTAAGCTAGCACCTAGGTACTATGGGCCTTTCAAAATACTGTCCAGATTTGGACCGGTGGCATACCAATTGTCCTTACCACCGAATATTAAAGTTCATAATGTTTTTCATATTTCTGATTTAAAAAGATAGTACATCATGCTACTCATGTTATAAATTGGAATTGATGTGCAGGTGGAACTCGAAGGATATTTTCTGGTGGAACCGGATTGTATCATTGACAAGAGGGAGATATTGCTTTGGAATTGCACCATTGGGAAGGTGAAGGTGCAATGAAAGCACCTTAGTCCAGAAGAAGCAACCTAGGAATTGGAGAGTCGTATGCAGGAAACATATCCAATTATGTTCCATGGAAGCTCTGAGGATGATGAATAGAGCAACATCAAGGATGATGTTGGACTTAAGGGGGGTGTATGTCACATACCCCAATTTCAATAACATTTTATGTTTAAGAAAACATTATATTTTATTTTTATTGTAAAGTTTATGTCTATTGACCATGTGGGGTCAAGGATGACTGTAATTAATTATGTTGAATATTTTATTAGTTAAAGAATAAAATATGAGACAAATAGCTTAAGGAGGCTATTGAATAAGTATCCACTAACCCACTAGGGGTGAGAGTAAACTGACAAATGACAGCATCCTCAACAACTTCTAGCTATAACAGGGAGAAACTTCCATAATTTTGTCATGATGTTCCACAAGAAAGTGGAACATAGAAGGTGGCTCATTGATTGAAAAATTGACCCAAAAAGACCTAAGAATGCATATATTTATCCATCGAATTCAGTAGGGGGTTGTTCAATCATTACCTTGTGAAATTTCTGAAGTTGAGAAATGTGAAAAAGAGATTTGATGAGGGAAAAGGCAGAAGTGGTTTGATTGTTAAGATTGTTTTCAGACCTAGTACAGCTTGTTAGCTGAGTTCATTACTGCAGGGGGCAGAAGTACTGCTCCTAAGTACTTTTGTGGAGTTGTAGGGGTATTTAATCCTATTTCCTCACACATTGCTTTCATTCTCGTGGTTCAGTGGAGAGGCTCGGGGGTCCTAAGACAAGTATTTTTTCTTCATGAAAAGGTTGGGTGGAACAGGCTCCTTGTGTTGTTTGTCTCTTCTACAATTATCCAAGTTCTAAGTTGTTCGGGTTATTATCTTTAAATTTATTTTGTATATGAAGGAATTTACAAATGTTAAAAAATTTCTCGAAGGTATTATGTTTTTTGTTAAGAATATATTTTATGTATTAACAATTTATCAGTAGATGAATATTACTGTTTATCTAGAATTTTTCATAGTAAAACTCAGTATGCTATCTAGAAACAACATTGTATGTTCATGTACAATTTTTATTATAATATTATGGATGTTGAATAGTTAGTATTACTCTAATTCTTCTCTATACACCTGTAGAAATAGAGAATTTAGAGAATTAGAAATAACTTACATAAATAGTTATAAGTTACAAAAATAAATATAAGTTACAGAAATATATGTATAGACTCCAAAAATATTTTTAGGTTGTAGAATAAATTAAAAAGATAAAAATAAATGTTAATACTTGTTAACTAAACATTGAATAGTTTATAGTAAATCTCGTTCTTTTTATTTTAAGGAAAAAACAATTTAAAAACCTGCATGTTTCTTTATGTTATTAATTTTTAACATATTTATGTTTTCTAAACCAAAAACTATCTGTGTTTTACAAGAACGGTTATTAAAGGTTAAAGTTCAAAACCTACGAGGTAAATTAAGGTTATTAATTTACTCATTATCCATTTTTATAGCCCAAAGGATTTTTACTTCTACCAAAGTTACTTCTACCAAAGTCACACAGTCAAGAGGTCATTTTAGTTTACAAACTAATTAGGGTAAAATACATGTAAATAATTATTCATATAAAGATTTACAAGCCTGGAGATTTATGTAATTCCAAAAGAAATATAATTATGGTTTCCACACTATAGTTTTTAAGCAATATATAACCATATTAATTAACACAGTTTCCTCATTTGAAGGTCAAGAGTTCTAAACCCGTAAGGGTAAATCTCTTGCAAAAAGTTTTTAACTAACACATTTAGGATTTTATTTTAAAATACCAAATTACAAACTAACTCTCTAAAAATGTTTGAGTAAACAAAAGACAAATCTTATCTTAAATCATTATACTTATCGAGCTGAGGCTATAAGTCCAACATTATCAATTTTTATCCTTGTAAATATCTTTACTGAAATACCTTAGTTTAACATATAAAAAAATGATTTATACCTTAACTAATTTCTCCACTTTGACAAAAGAAAGTCTCAAAAGCTGAATAAATTATCAATGCAGATTTGTTTTTCAAAAATTAGATAATACACAAAATTGCTGGAAGATTTCGTATATATTTCCGTAAGCAAAAATTTACAGTATTAACAACAAATTTACAAAACCCTGGAACAGTAACGTTTACCCTCAAGAGTTTTTTACAAAGAGTAAGCAAAAATTTACAGTATTAACAACAAATTTACAAAACCCTGGAACAGTAACGTTTACCCTCAAGAGTTTTTTACAAAGAGTCATAGCTCACAGGTCAAACCCTAAGAGTCTTTTAGTGAAGATGGCCATACGGCCTCTATCAATTTTCCAAAAACCAAACAACAATTAACCACCGGTAAATTTTGAACATCACAGTAATAATCCACAAAACACTTTGGCAACACTGCAGAAACATTCAATGAAGGGTACCGAGGTTGTCACCAAGGCTTACCGAGCCTTGCTTACTGACACTTTCTAGCTTCAGGGAAACGCCTTCAACCATCAACAGTAATTTCATTTGGAATCAAATAATAAACAGTTTAGAACTATTCAGGTTATAGCTTAGTATAAACAAAAGAAAATAAGGAATGCGTAGATGTTCTGTTCAACTTACGGGTTTAAGTGTTGAGCCTGAAGGAACAACTATGGCAAAGAACCAGAAGTTTTCAAGCCTATTAACGCCACGTGTAGAGACAAGAGTGAAACCTGTTGCAGAACCCTCGAGAAGGTCGAGGGTTTGTCGGCCACTCTTCCTTTGCAAATTGAAACAACATTTGAAACCAAGCGAGTTTTAGGGTAAGGCTTTGATTGTGAATGCTTAGGGTTAATGCTAAAACCATTCTTCCAACAAGCTTTTCCCACATGGACTCCACTATCATCTAAATACTTTTGGGTTTCGACTTATTTCTGGACCTGCACGTTAAACCGTGAAATATTGTAAAGTAATACCATTACTTTAGTAAATAGCAAACAAATCATTATAGATATGTTGGATTTTATCTAGATTAATATATATTTTTTGCATTGGATATTTATGTCTAGATCAAGTGTATATTTGAGGCATTGAAAATATATGCCTAAGTTAGAGTACAATATTATGCATCAAATTTTATGCTTGTCAACCTTGTAACGCATGTAAATATAGCATCATTACCATAGTTCAACTTTTAACAAGTATTTGTTTGCATGTCTAAGTTTAGTTAGGATATATTTAACTTTCATGCATAGCATATATGTTTTTCAACCCTGCCATATGTGCAATAACAATGCTATTGCATTGTTAAACAATAAACAATACATGTTGGGATTTTTACTAGGTTATAATTGGTATGTTATGCATTATGGTAACAAGTAAATAATCCATAATTATGCATGTTAGAGTTTTGTTAGATTATATATGATATTTATGCATTGATCATATGCTCGCTAACCTTTCCAAATGTGTAAAAGCAATACCATTAGCTTGTTAACATTATACAATTCATTTTTATGCGTGATAAAGTTTATACTATTAATTCTATGCAATGGTATATGCATAGGATAAGTGTAAGTGTTATACATCATCCATATATGCTCGTGAAGTTTTAAAAACTAGGTCATAGATCTATGCATTGATTTTATGCCAATGTAGTGTATACTTATATATATGCCTAGGTTAGTTGGTGATGTTGTAGTTAGTTTCTAACTGCTTTTCTTAATTAATGTTAATCTTTTATGCTAGGGTAAGCTTTAGGATTTACATGGTAAAGACCTTAGTTATGAAACAATGTACATGTAATCTAGAATTACATAACTCAAAGTATGTTAATAATTACATACAATCAATCATATAAGTTTATCTATTAGAACAAAGGATTTTCACTACCAATTCCATTTTATTACCTAGGTAGGGAAGATTTTGCTTTATGTATGGGAAATCTTCCACATTGATAATTCTAGACAATAAAAAGAGTGTAAGGTTTTTCTTCCTAAATAACTTTTTAGACTTCGGAGCTGCTTTAATATCCTACATCGTAACCTAGAAGAAAATTTACCTGTGAATCATGTTCAAACATTGATTTTGCATTAGCTTTGAAAAAGCTAAGTAAGCCTCAAGCTAACCTCAAGCCCCTTCAGTAAGACAATAAAACAAATATCAGAATCATATACATGCTGGAATTTAAATAACTAGTCTGAAATTCAAATAGTTCTAACTCATTAACTTTCAAGACTGGAAATGAATACAGATTGAATACTGTTAGTAGTATGTGTATTACAAGTTAGTAAGTATTTGTGTAACCCTTCAGTTACAGTCACCCAATAGTATTAACTCCTAAGTTTCTCTTAATGTCTTTCCTTGTAATATATCTGATAATTAAACTAACGGTTTGTTATAAAACTAGCATTTTTAGCTATGACTTAACAGTAGATGTCACATAGAAATTTTTTTAATTTTTGTGAAATTTTGGGGATGTCACAATGGAATCAATTCACAATACCAAATTCATGGAACAAATAACCCATTGAATCCCTAGATTGTATATTTGAGATGTGAAACTATTGATTGATCGTGAACACTACTAAACTATCTAACTTGTGCATCTATGGGATTTATTAAATACCTCCCACTACCTACAAAAACTGTAATAGAATCCTTGGACATGGTATCATTACTAGATTTATGCAAGCAATCTTGTGTCTCACTATCATAACATGGTATATGTAAAGGAGAAAGGGGGGGGGCTCCTTAGCATTATTGTTTGAAGTGAGTGATCATGGTTTTTCTTCCAATTGCCTATAGCATGGATGAAATAAACAATAAATAAGGTTGAGGCGATACTTACTTGACGATTGATTTCATTTGCTTCTTGATGGCTTCATTACAATTCAATGATGAAAATGAGTAGTATTATTAAGCTTGAGGAAGAACTGACATATAAGAATCCAGGGAATCTATGAAGATCAAAATGATCTAACCTTGACATATCATCTATGAAGATCATGTTCATATGAACCATATCATCAAAATTGGGTTTGAATCTGATTTGTTTATTAATAATGCTCTTCTTGACATCGATGAAAAATGTGAAAATTTCACTTTTAAAAGATACACAAATTTTTTTTGACAATATGCTTGACGAAGAAGAGATCTCATGGAATGCAATGGCTACAGGGTATGGCCATACTCGGAAAGGTGAGAAGGTCATGAAGCTAATTTTCCAAATGTAAATTGGTGTCTTGGATAAATACCACTTTACTTATACTAGTGTCGTGAGTGCATCGGCAAGCCTAGAAATCATGAACAAGGAAAACACTTGTCCATTTCTACATTTTTTGGGGGGTCTAAGGAAAACAAGTCCATTTCTATATTTTTTTGGGGGGTCTAGGGATCCATTCTCGCTACCACTATACCCCTAGGTTCCCTACTATACCCCTAGGTGCCCTACAACCGCATGGGACACGGGTAGGCCTGGATGTGATTTGAACTCATGACCTCCTTTACAACATGTGACTTTATATCAAGCTAATAGCCAATGAACCACACGAGTGTGGGCAAGTACATTTCCATATCATTAAAATTGGATATAAATAGATGTTTATGTGGGAAACAATCTTATTAGCATGTATGAAAAGTGTGTTAAAAGTATGTTAGAATAAATGAAACACTAAAGGTACTTGAAAATATGCTTGAGAAGGATGATGTAGCATTTAACATGATAATTGTAGGTTATTACCATCACATACATGGCAAGGAGGCTCTGAGATTCTTTGAGCGGATGCAACTGGTTAGCATGCAGCCGAATGACATCACCTTAATTAGCGTTCTCTCAACATGCAGCCATGTAGGTTTAGTGAATGAAAAATGAAACTACTTAATTCCATGTGTCAGCATCATAACATCGAACCAAGAATGGAGCACAACTCTTACATGGTTGGTTGATCTACTCATTCGAGTTGGATGCATGTATGAGGTAGAGGAGTTTATCAATGAAATTCCATTTAAAACGAGAGTAGTGATTTCCAGGATTCTGCTTGGAGGTTGTAGAGTACAAGGAAATATAGAGCTTGAAAAATATGCAACTTAATATTCTCTTGAATTAGAACCACACGACTCTACAACGTATGTATTACTATCAAACATGTTTGCAGCAGCTAGTATGTCAGATGAGGTAGAGAATGTGAGAAAATTGATGAGAACTAGGAAGGTGAAAAAGGAGATAGGACAAAGTGGGATTGAGATAAAGAACAAAATGCACATGTTCATAGTTGGAGACAAATTTAACGAGCAATCTGAATAAATTTATGCACAGTTGGAAACATTGACTTGCCAGATGAAGGGGGAAGATTATGTTTTGGACACTAGTTTTGTTCTTCATGATTATGGCTAGGAGAAAAAGATGGTAGTTCCTTTTCATATAGTTTGGATAATCATTCTTGCACCTATTCTAGTTACGGTAATGGCATCAACTTTACCATTTCATTTATCTTAAGGATATCATACTATCGATCAATATGAGAGATACTCGACAGTACCATAATTTTGTGTATGGGGTTGTGCTCTTATTGGAATTTGTGGTCATGGAAAATAATACAAAGAATTGTCATACCTTAAAGTAGCAGGAGATTCACTTGTTGAACAACTTTCACATTTATACATGTATATTCTACATATTATACACATTATTTAACTTCAATGAAAGGAAAAGGACTATTTGACTATTATGAGGGTTTAGACAAAGACATATAAAGAATGTTTTAACAATATTGTGAGGAGAGATCTTAGAAATGGTTCAAGTATACACAGCTTTGTAAGCATTTCTAGAGAAGGTTCATGTTGCATATTAAAACATCATACGTTACAAAATATATGAATCCAAGATGAAAAGGAAACTCTTCTAAATGTTGTACAATTGGTCTCTCATGTTGCCAAAATTATTGTGCAAGATGCATCTTGGTTAGAGTCTAGACTACTGAACTGAGTTGAGAGAATTGATGGGCCTAGTAACCAAATGCCCTAAAGTTTTCTGGAAGGATGATAAGGTAAGATAATTTTGATCTTCATGGATTCACTGGTTTCTTATCTGTCAATTCTTCCTAAAACTAATAACTACTAATCATTTTCATCATAGAAATTGCAATGAATCCATAGAGAAGAAAATGAAATTATTAAATAAAGTTACCTATAACAAAAAAAAATCATAAAAAAATGTCTTCATCATCATGCTAGCAGGGATATATTACTACATCTGATACAACGATTGCATTATTCATTTAGTTCAGATAAATTCAACTAAATTTGTTCCATCTTTCTCATGGGCCAACCATTTTTTTCATGAACATGTACTTGAGACTATTCACAAGTCTTGGAAAAACAGGGACCAACTTTGGCACCCTATTGAAAACATTCAAGATATTATCCAAAATTGTGGGCCACTTTTAAGCAAGGAAGGTAGATAAATAATCTTTCATAAACCAGAGAAGAAAATTGTAATTAAATCGAAAAGGTTTTTTACTAGATCTTATCTCCATAGCTGTATCCACCGACAAGGGGGCTCTATGTCCTCCTGCAACAATCCACAAGGTTCAAAAAAATGTATGGATGTTTGTGTTTTCAATCGTTGTGTAACCAACCAGGAAATCCAAGCGCACATTGTTGACCAGAAGACGTCTTTCAAACCATCGTTCCCCATTTATTGGTAGTCTTGTAACCCTTTAAATGTTGTCCTATGAAACGTGAATCCTTAATCCCCTTACTATAGAATATGGTACTCTTAATGATCAAGAAAAATCCAATGCAATTGTGGTATCAAAACTATGTAACCGTTAAAGTGAAGTGGGAGATGCTTAGTGCCAAATTTTGTTGGCAATTATGTTTTATTTGATTCTAAAAATTCTTTTAGAAAACTTTTCTTCTATTTAACTAGATTGGAAAACTTTAACAAAACTTGTTTCTATATTTAAATCAAGTGAAAAACATTAATGGTGAGGGAATTATAAGTAAATGTTTAATATGATAAAAAAAAATTATATATTTATACATATGTAAATTATTTAATAATATACAAGAGATTTATATGGTGATTATTTAAAAATAATTGGGTGAATTTTTTTAAGCATTAAAAAAACAATATCAACATAAACCATTACACTTCTCAATTTCTATTAATAATAGTTGTAAAAAGATTATTTTGGATGAATTTTAATTTTTAAATATTAAAAATTTACTAATATTAACATAAATTATTTTAATTATACTTTTAATAAATTTTAAGTTTTCTTTCAAGTTTTTAAGGGTACGTAGGCCATACAAAGGTTTTCTCTATCAAGGATATAAATATTGACATTAAGCATCATGTTAAAGACAAAGAAGACATTGTTGAAGGATACCAAGCCAAGACCTTAATGCTTTAGATTTTGATCATGGCGTTGGATACAAGGCACTCATATAACCTCATTTATGATAAGGGTTGCGAGAATACAATTTTCCATGGGGACGCATCTTGCAGGGTCGGGGATGCATTTCCAGCATTTTCGTCTTGGGGACTTGGGTACTCTTGGTGAAATCTTTCCCCCTCCCAATGCCCTGGAGAATATTTTTTTGTATGCACTCCCATTATTTATCTTTTTACAATCCCTACTTGGTATTACTTAAAAACTAAATCAATATATTTAGTATTTACATTGCACAATCATGAATATACATAAAATGAATTATTAATTTTGATATTTTATTTTATTTTTATAATTTTAGATATGTCCCCCAAATTTTCCTAAAAGTTGGGGTGGTCTCCATGCGTCTAGAATGTGCACTTCCCCACTTTCGCATCACCCCATCTCGTAAACTTGAGAAAACATCGCCAAAATAGGACTTATTGAAAAATAATTGATATGGAAAAATCCATTGAAGAATTATGATTTCAATTCCATGTCTATGTCTAGATTAAAATACTCATTATAGTATTGCATTTTTAGGACCCAAAAATTGCAATTTTTTTTCAAAAGAAATCTCATAAAAAAAATTATCTCATTTTCTTATCAAAATATTTAAATTTTTTTATCAAAGGGAATCTCATAAAGCAATTTGTCTCATTTTCTTATCAAAATATTTGTCAGGAACAAGTGTGGAATGAGTTCCTGGCCACGCAGGACTGGCCAACCCCAGATGCGGGTGATGAGTCACGCGGTATAGCCGACAGATGCAGCGACGACATTTTGACAAGCATTGGCACTTGGATCAAAGAGCCAAGGAGGCAAGGGCAGGTTGCGTCTGTTAGAATATAATAAACCCACTCATAAAATAATTAATCATTATTTGATTAATTACCTGCCCACTAGCTTATAGATAGTTGGCATCCACTTGTACCTTAGAGTCAACACTTGCCATATATATCCTAGGAATGCTTTATTTCTGATTCTGAGTTGATCTTGACCACTTTATGGCCATCTAGAATTGGTAACTACGCTTTACAGCAGATTCTGCTTTATTCTTCTTTTTCTGCTTTATCGTGCTTTTCTATGGATAAGGTAAAGCTAGTCAACTAGGAAACTGGAAGCTTTTGTTGCCAACCCATCCTCCATTATTTTCTCTCCATATTATAGGATTAGCAAGTCTTTCCTTCACTCATCATCACTCACACATGCTATTGCTAATTCATGAGGTGCTTGATAGAATGGGAAAGTGCTTTAGTCAACTATGGGGTTTATCATAATTAGTAAGCCTACTTTATGAGCTAGCTTGAGTTGCCTTCATGCTACTCCTTTTTCCTTTATAAGGATGTATTACCTATGTAATAATATCAATTATCATTTATTGATCATTCATTAATGTCTGTGCATTAATCCTTCTTCTTCTCTCCTTATGCTAATTCTCTACAATTCTACGTGAGGTTAATTGTGTGCCTAGATCCTTAGCCAGATTATGAAATTCCTTATGCCATCAAGGCTTTAGAATTTCTACAGCGTCCTCAAGCACGGGACGTACACCGCAGTCCTAGGACAAGATGGGTGAAAGCAGGGTAGGCTCCTTGCATCAGAGGATGGTGAGCTTCGCACATTCTCACAATACTTAACAGGAGTAATGAACAAGGCAAATTGCAAAGTTTCACAGACCTCTACGTGAATGGAGGATCTTAAAATGACGGGAAAATCCAAAGGGACGATTGAAGCACGGGGGCTTCACTTGTTGGCCAATATCCTATCATGTTAGTTCATATTGTGGGTTTTAAAATTATCAAAAATCGAACCAATATATTGCACGTATTGGGGGGCATTAGAGGAAATTTGGGGTCTAAAATGGGCCTTATAAGAAAACGTGCCAAAATAAGTTTTTGTGAGTTGGAATTCAAGAACCAACAGAATTTCAATAAAATAAGTCAACCATAATGGTTGAATTGGCATATTTGTCATTAAAAAAAACTACTTTTTGTGTTCGTATTTTCGACATATCTCCCTGTGTTTTTACTCAAATTTCGATTGGGAGAGCTCGTTGGATGCAGAATTTGATTCCGCATCCAACGAGTACCCACACTGCATACTTTTGACGGACCCCGCCTCCCCAAAAATAAGAAATACCTAAAAAAACGTGATGATGACATCATCATCACGTTTTTTCAGGTATTTCTTGCTTTTGGGGTGGCGGGGTCCGTCAAAAGTATGCAGTGTGGGTACTCGTTGGATGCGGAATCAAATTATGCATCCAACGAGCTCTCCCAATCGAAATTTGAGTAAAAACACAGGGAGATATGTCGAAAATACGAACAAAAAAAGTAGTTTTTTTCTTTCTTCCTCCAAAATTAATTAATATTATTTTATTATTTTAACCATTATTTTATTATTTTAACTATTATTTTATTATTTTCCTTAGGAGGCCCATTTTAGACCCTAAAATTCCTCTAATGATGAGGGGTTTAGGGTGGGAGTGGGTAGGGTGGTTCATAAGGATTGAGGTATAAAAAGGGGTGGGGAGGAGATTTTAAGTATTAGGAGGGGGTTTCAACAAAAAGAGTTTGGGTCAATATCTCTCAAAATTAAGGGTATTCTTTAATATCCCATGATTGCACGTGCTATGTGAGACGTTCACTAACTGAAGTCCTCGTGGATTGCAGGGCCGATCTCACATACCTATGTCTGCATTGCCAAGCGATCATGTTGGGTGCCATCACACTACTTAAGAAGAGAGCAGAGCGACTTAATTGCCACATAAATTGTTGATAGAGTTTGGGTCAAGCATTCAGTGAGAGGTAGGCACTGGAAGAAGCACTCACACCCTCGCAAATTGCGCAGAAGAAGGAGGAAGTGAAAGCGCCTTTCTCGCAAGGCAATGGCAGACCCAACATTGGGGGATGAAGAATAGTGGGAGCGTTTATTCATCGAGGAGACGCATGCCCACATTCGCCAATCCATTGCGGTTATGGAGGAAGAAATCTATGGTGAATTCAAAGTACGGCTGGGAGAGGGTGTTGTTATGTCTCATTACCGGTGCCTTAAGTTCATCCTATCTCGCTCCATGGATGAGAAGGAGAGCTATGTGGAGCTCATCCGCATCACTATGGGAAAATTCAAGGACAAAGCTGAGAGCAACCTTGACCACATGCGTAGTCTGCTGCGCCTCTCGGGACCTCCTTTTCAACGCGTTCTGAAAGGTGAGGATGTGGCCATGGCATATTCCAGCCAAGTGGGTGAAGTTAAAGGGCATGATTAGAGTGCCATCAATGCGCTGGATGAGGTAGAATCTTCTCGGAGGTGCTAGGAGGTCATTGCGCCTTTACTCTTTTGTTGTTCATTTTGTAGCGATCTTTTGTTTCCATGATTAAGCGCCCATGCTTTATCGCGGGGTGGCTCTCATGCTTTCAAGGCTTTCCTCGGTCTTTTTGTTTCTATATTTCTGCCTACTTCTGTTTGGGGTTGGGTAGTAAACATTGATCTGTCTCCATGTTCTCAGGAGCAGTGCTTGTAAATATTTTCAATTTTTTTCAGTAATAGAATAGATACTTCTTACTTAAAAAAAAATGTGGAATGAGTTCCCTTATTGGTCCACACCTATGATCATGGTGCCTCATAATAAGCATCGTTTTAAACAAGCAAGACTTCTCTAATAAATGGTCTCAAAATTTAATTGCCCATATTAATATGGGAGCCATGATGACTATCCAATCATGTATGAACTACCAAGATTAGCCTTCATTTAACAAAATTCTTCGACTTAAAAATCCCAAAGGACACGCATTGTTCATGAATCAGCGTGCTGCGTGATATAACCAATCACCTTGCTAGTACCTATAGAGTTTTTGTTAAAGATTGTAAAGTCATTTATTGACTACTTTATTCTTATTCTAATTCTTGGTGTTCATGTTTATTTAGTGTTCATAGGACCTAGGTAAGTTTGTTAGTGTTCATAAGGCGTAAAGGTGAGGTTAATTGTTGATATTTATAGGTTTTGATGAAAAAGACTTATGTTCAAATTATATGGAGGTAAATTGTTAGATTTATAGGTTTTTTTTCTTTTTAATGAAAGGCAGTCATCTTCACATTTCAAAAATAATAAAAAAACAACTTAGGTGAGCTTAATTGTTGATATTTAGGTTTTGGTGAAAAGGATTTATGTTCAAATTATATGGAGGTAAATTGTTAGATTTATAATTTTTTTTTTTATTGAAAGGGAGTCATCTTCACATTTCAAAAATGATAAAAAAAAAACTCAAAAACTAATATGTAGCCTATTAATGATGCTTGTTACGATGATTTCTAAATAATCATCCTCTTACCTTGAATTGAAAACAATTACTTTATATTCTAATTTAAATTATTATTTTATAATTGTTGTGTCTATTAGCTATGCAATTATTTAGAAAATACATCTACATATCTTATCTAGAAAGTAATAATATACATAATAGACCAAGAAACATTATCACAATCATATATACAATTAGTATATCATTAAAGATACACTACAATGTTGTTAAAGCATGTTCAACATGCAATAATGTGAAGCAAGCTCTTAAGGAGCTCTAGAGGGGAAGAGAATAAAGGGTTGTGATCAATATCAATGCTCAATACCTTATTAGTAGGTCACATTGTATCACTATGACTTCATGATTATCCTTCAATGTCTCTAGATAAACGCATGCAACCTTCATGAATTATCTTTAGGTCTCAATCAATCGACTCTTTAGAATGTTAACAATGATGTCATTTTTATTAACACTAAGGGAAAAGCAATATCATCTAATTTGAATATATCCCACATCAAAATTGATGCAAAGGAAACTAGTGGTTGTGTGTGTGTGTGTGTGAATCTAGTCCTAGCGAAAAATCATTATATAATGATTGAAAAATATAGAAAATCAAATGGGATTATCCCTTTAAACAAGTGGGCCTTAAAAACCAATAAAATTATTGGGTTATTTTGTCATCTTATTTTGAAATATTGTGTACCTCAGGTGGGTGGGATGAGTTCATATGGAATTTCTTCTTGCATTTATTTGTGTGGAATTGAGCTCATTGAGGAGGGTTCTTATCAAATACCATGATAGAATTCATATTCCATAAACAAATCTTTAAATCTCAATCCCTACATAAATTAATTGGGAAATTTTTCATTTTCCGTATCTTAAAAAAATAAACACACACATATGTACACATAAAAATTGGCCTAAGACCTATCATACTCCTTGGATGATATGATTGACTTAAGATCCATAGTGTTCAAGTATTATCCTCTAGCTTCATTAAAGATGGATGAGCTTGTACCAACACCAAACTCCATGGCCTACATCAATAAAAGAGGGAACTTTCTAGGTTGATTGCCATTAAAGGCATTTTCCATTTCCATGAATGTCCCACAACTTCCTTCTCCTTTCTTTTAGTGATGATGTTATAAAATTATGTTTCCTTTTAGGCATGGAAGTAAAAAGAATGTATGATGGTTTATTGATTGAATTCATTGAGGCTAGATGTGGGCTAGATTACCTTTGGTTATATTATGCAAGAAGAAAAAATATCATCTTATTATGCAAAAAAAATGAGTTTCTTTAGGTTAGAATTAAAATAAAGTTGGAGCATTTGTTGATAGTATAACTATCATATATGTCATAAGAGGTTTAATTTGTGTTAATTTCAAAACATTGGCTTGGTATCCTAAAAATGAACTTTGAGGTGGGTTTCAAATTTGGTCAGATTCGATATAGTGAAATTGAAAGAGAAGAATCCCAAAACACAAAAGGGACATATAAGGAGCCATAGAGAATATCTAATGAGAGAGGAAGGGATAATGAAAAAGTGTAATTTGGGTTCTAGCTATGATTCTTTTTTTTAATTAGTAACACATTTGTTTATATTATATTGATAAATAAATTATATTGAGGATATGCTGGTTGTAAGGTCAAGAAGAATTTGTACCTACATGTTAATGTAGCATGGGGTTCATAACTTCCATAAGAAAACTAATGACTTTTTTAGATACTAAAAAAAAATTTAGTACATTGGACTATACAATTTAGTGATCTTTTAAGCTTACCGCAAGGACCACACACATCCAAAAAAAAAAATTTACAAATTTTCTCTATATGATTTTAGGTGCCACTACAATAAATCAATCAAGATCGAAAAGTTCTATGATTACAATCATTATGGTGCCACTACAACAAGTCAAGATCCAAAAGTACTATCATATGAATCATGATCATTGAAATTGATATCATCTCCATAATAACCATGATCATTAGCCACATACATGAGTAAATTAGCATCATTGGAATCACCATATATAATCATAAGAATAGTCATTTATCTCAACCTCATTGTTATCATCATAATCATCATCATCAATATCTTTTCCATCATTAATAATCAGCATGACCATCCTCATGCTTTTATGGTGAGTTAAGTTCCATTAGGCTCACTCAGATGTTGTTAGGGACAATCATATTCCATCAGGTTCATCTAGGGTATACTATGGTTAGTTCAATGCCATTAGGGTGAATTATGTTTCCATTAGGACCAATCAATATCAAATAGTTATATAATCACCTCCATCATCATTATTGATATTGAAATTGTTGTTGTCACCAACACCCTATTAAATATTGTAGAAATCATCATTGTCAATATGATTCATCATCATCATAAACAACAACAACATGTCATCAAGTGCACTATAAGCTCATTACGGACCGTAGGATTCCATTAGGGTTATTTATGATTAATTCATTCGAGGAAATTTGGGGTCTAAAATGGGCCTTATAAGAAAACGTGCCAACAATAAGTTCTTGTGAGTTGGAATTCAAGAACCAATAGAATTCCAATAAAATGAGTCAACCATAATGGTTGAATTGACATATTTGTCATAGAAAAAAACTACTTTTTTTGTTTGTATTTTCGACATATATTCCTATGTTTTTACTCAAATTTTGATTAGGAGAGCTCATTGGATGTGGAATCAAATTCTGCATCAAATGAGCTCTCTCGATCGAAATTTGAGTAAAAACATAGGGAGATATGTCGAAAATACGAACACAAAAAGTATTTTTTTTCCTCTAAAATTAATAAATATTATTTTATTATTTTAACTATTATTTTATTATTTTCCTTAGGAGGCCAATTTTAGACCTCAAAATTCCTCTAATGAGTGTCTCTTAGTTTCCAAAATGTCCATTTAGGTGCTACTTATATAACCATGCCTGACACTCTCCCTGGTGCAACATTGGAGTTTTCCTAACAAAGTTTTTGGCATGATTCCTTTCAAACTTCATAGCACAATTCTTGGTGTTATGTCTAGTGATATGCCTCTCTTTATACTTGGTGGTATGCTTGGACATTTTCCTGGGGTGATTCCTAGTGCAATACCTTTCGAAATTCTTGTCTTGGTTCCTAGTGTTATGCTTGACAGAATTCCTTCTGTAATTCCTAGCTATTTTCCTAGTGAAAATTTTGGCCCTAATCCTGGTGCTATATATAATACTATGTTGGACATTTTTTGAGTGCAATTCTTTTGTCTAAACCTAGCAAAATTCTTAGTGTAGTTCCCTTCAAAAATGTTGACACTATTCCAAGTGCTATACCTATCTCTATACTTGCTATTATTTTGGATGTTTTCCAGGTGCAATTTCTGGCTCTATACTTGGTGCTATGTCAGACTGTTTTTCTTGGTGCAATCCCTGGCTCTATACATGGCACTATGTTTGGTTCTATTATGGTCGTTAGTTTGGAGGTTATTCTAGTTGTTATATAGGATGTTATTATGGAATCTAATTAGGACGTGAATTATTGTCCACTCTTAAAAAGGGACACAAATAATGCCATTGAAAGTGCCATCCCATGGGAAAGCATCGACTTTGTCAAAAAAATGATGAAAAATACACTAAAAGTGATAGTGTGTCAAAACCCCAAAATTTTCAAAAAATTTAAAAACTTTTAAATAGCATAAATGTATGTTAACACAATCTCTAAATACTGATTAGTTAATGTTATTTATTTTGTAACTGTAAGATCTTTACTTGGTTGGAATGTTGGTTGAGTTTTTTTTTCTTCAGTTTTCTGATTGTTCTCTGTTTGCAACAGCAAGTGGATATACTACGTTAGACTGGGCTTACTTAGCTGTAAAGCTACCACACTCA